>JAWPHD010012846.1:0-72875 GCA_037043455.1 Cyrtodaria siliqua
ACAAAACATCCTTATTTTCGATATCACAATGATACCTCAAGTCCAGACCTTGACCTTGATGGTTAAGGTCAAATTTTCAGAACTGCATTGACATCCTCTCATCCCTCAACACGCTTGATACTCAGTTTCAGCTTATTACCTTGAATGGTCTAGAAGGATTTCCGTGCATAAAGCCATTTTCAGGCAAAACACTAAGTCCTGCCTTGACCTTGATGATGAAGATCAAATGTCAGACCTTTAGTAACAATCTCATCTTCAACAAGCTTCCCATAACGTTTCAGCTTCTTACCATCAAATGGTCTGGAAGGAGTTTCGTCCAAATGTTTTTTTCTCAAGAAAAATGAGTTGTGAACTTAGACGGTCCAAGGTCAATAACTACTGATGGAAGCAACAAACACAAACAAGAGATACAGATAGCAGACTCGGTTTATTTGATTCTGTTCATGAGAGGTAATGTAAAGTGCAACACCTCTCACGCCTCCTAAACACTGATTTAAGCGATATTCTACTTTAAAGTCACAAAGATTTGGCTTGATGATCCCAAAGGATCAGTAAGTAATAACATTACTAATGTGTAGTCTTTTTCGGCACTAAAAGAACTAAATAAATGCTAGTGTGAATGTCAATAAATACTGAACAGGGGATCTCTTGGAAGCAAGAATCATAAACAAGAGATAAAAGTAGCAGACTTATCTTATTGAATGCTACTTTCCCTTGTCCGATCTTTTTATATTTCTTTATCTTAAATGAAAACTTTTTGACCTAATCAAAATTTCTGTAAAAGACGGATTTTTAATATCTCGAACCGTTCAGGAGTAGTTCCATCCACAAGGTCGTGACAGACGGGCTGACAGAGTGACAGACGGAATGCTTTAAAAACAATATACCCGATTTCTTCAAAAAATGCGGTTATCATGAATGACATGTTGTTTCTTATCCAAACGTAAGAAGCTGTGGAACATGACCGTTTACAGCTGCAAATGCCATGATGTTTTACGAGAAGATCTGATGCCATTTCTCCCCAAAAAATACGTCTGTTTCATTCCGTTATCACTCATCTTCCCATCCCTGTCTAACAAGGAACTCAGGTTCTTGTTTTTGAATTATCGGCATTCATCCTTAGTGTTGCTGGAGTCGATTGCAGGTCTTAAAGGGAGCTTAAAATTGCATTCACATCATGGTGGAAGCTTTGCTAAACAGATAAATTTTAATCCGACAACTTCATTCATAGTTTATCTAAACTATGGTGAAACACTGCACAGTGTCCCTTTGGGTCTTACGAAAATGGCTGCTAAAGACCTGTTTCAAAAGCCCTGTCATAGCCTGAGTCATCTTTAATTGCTATTCTATTTTTGAAGCTAGAAGCACTATTTACCTTCATCACCTTGATAATTGTTTTATTTCCAATTACATAAAATGATCAAACAGAGTCGCAACCGATCAGTCAAGAACTGTAGGAAAAAATGCACGTTTAGGGTCACAAATAGTGGTTTGTTGCTCCAGGTACCGATAAATGTACCATTTTCGCAGTGTCGAAAGGTAAACTGGCCTTGTAAAAAAACAATGTTTCACATGTTTTCTATTATATCTAAGAGCATTTCCAAAGGTATACAGGTAACTATATGCGTAGTTAGAATGTTTTATGCTGACGAAATAAGGCAGCATACTTGCCTGCGTCGCGAGATGTAATATTCAATCACCCGATCTTTCCGCCCTAATGCTGGTTAAAATCAACTGTTTCCAGAAACATAAATAAGAACTTGAATGTTGCCGACTTTGAAAAACAGTAAGCACCAAGTTCTGAGATTTCCTGGGCGATATTACCTGATATGGCAATTTCAATTGCGTGGAGTCATCTGCATCTGCTGAATCAATGGATGCTTTATCTGAACCATTATAAAGTGTTTCTCTAATCTGTCAAAACGTGTCAAAAAACAAAAAAAACACAAAATAACGACACAAGAAGCACCGTCATTAGCGCTTCATATGTTGGTGTTAGCCCAAGAACACATCTGTGGTACTCTTTCCAGCCAACAAACTCTCAACTGTAGAAGAAGCATATACATTAGAGTATGTAAGCAAATCTATTAGCCTAGCGTCACCTTCTACCCTTCCTATCTGCTAGTCAAACACAATGTGAATGGAGTTCTGTGGACTTAGACCTGAGTTCACTTGCTGTGCAACTGCATCAATTGAATATGTTTGTCTTTGCCTGACAATACTTGATAGACGTGTATAGGGTGGACTTATAGATATATGATGGGAGCATACAATGCAATGAACTGGAAAAAAGGCCAACAATATATATTTTGATCAGATGTCATATCAATAACTGCAGTGTTGACCATGTTTCGGCAAGGCATAGACCTCAGGAAAACTCATGTGAAGTATTTGATATTATTTTCAAAATTAATTACTAAAGCGAAAAGTATCTTGGTGAGACTGGTCTTGTAGTAGACTTTTAAAGGTAATTGTAGTTATTAATACATGTATAGCTTATTTTCATGCGAAATTTTACTTGACTGTTCCTTATTTCTTGGAATTAAAATAGAGGTACTGTCGTCACCATCTTTCGTTTGAAAGCACACACTGATAACGAGTGAAATGTATCTACTATTGTCATCTACTGTTTGCTATAACAGGCACAGAACGGAATTAATTCAGAAGATTGATTAGCTTCTATGAGCCAAAGTCATATAACTATTTTTCGGTGGTAGACTGTATCCTGTCGAAGGAAAGCAACCTTCCAAAAAACTATATCAAAGAAAAGCAACCTTCCAAAAACTATATTTGTCTTCGCAAGTGAAATGGATTTTCACCAGTGATGAAGAATCCACCATTGGAAATGGACATACTTGTTTTAACCTATTTTACATGCAGGTATAAGGCAAGAACAATACACAATCAATTAGTACTTTGAATTGCGGGAAAAAAAGTGCGAGTTGTGAACATCGCAAGTGATCGGCTGTGCATAGTACATTCTTAAACTTATATAATTATACAACCGTCTTGATCGCAGCAAAAAAAGAGTAGTAAAGTAGCTTTCCAACATTAAAATCAGAGTGGTTCATATATGTATTGTACAGAATAATTAATAAAGCTAATTAAAAAGTGAATAATTTATATATTTATTAAGAAACTAATAAGATTAGTACAACGCCATCGATTAATTATCTCCCTTTATATACAGTTTAAAATCATTTTGGATAACCATAAATATTTTAAAATATGTATGTAATATTTGAAATCATGTATATTATCAATATATTGCATAATATAACAGTAACTTTAAGGCAACAACAAAAGACTTTCATATGATTAGTAGCATACATGTTTAAGCATTAAAATATAAAAATCGGAGTAGGAAAAGTTTTGTCATAATTTGAGAAAGTTTATGCGTTTTATATTATTTCTTTTGTAGTAAATCTGTTCTTACATATTTTATTACATTTTTTATTAAACTAAAATGAATTGATTAATTAATTTCACGTGAACATGTATTAAACAAAATATAATTGTCCTATTTTAAAAAAAAAATCGATATTTTTAAGTATAGTATTATTCCTTATATTTTAGAAATAATTTTTAGTTAAACATGAAATATAGCATACACAGTTATTTTAAATACGAAGGAAGATGTTTATATACATTTGTTATCGAAAAATGAGCTATCATTTCTCTGAAACTTATAATTTTAGTCGGTAGCTAATATTTTGCTGAAATTTGTTATTTATGGGTTGTGTTGTTCAGGCGCCATTTTATAAAAAGTGTACCAATTTGTGCAAGTAATTTTGGTGGGATCGTTTAGTACACATAATTACCTTTCATTTGATATATAACAAGCCCATTTTCTAGCTCGTCCCAGCTAACTCCTTAACTAAGCGACTTTTTCGCATATTGTCACTACAACATAGCCTTGTGGGTAAACTGTTACTGGTCAAGCGTACACACTCTATTGAATAGGCCTTTTGTTATATTCTGTAACGACTACTCACATGAAGGTTTTGGTCAGTTTGGTTTGCACATTTATAGAGAACAGACGTGCTCATAAATTAGCTATATATTTTAGTATACCGCATGTAGAACTTATCTGCAGATACTAGACGACCAGTAGACTTCTGGGGTAAGTTATATTTACGCATTCTCATATTTTAAATACTATTAAACGCTTGCAGTCTGAGTGTAGTAATAACGTGAGCATTTATATTGTGTATTTTAATTGTGTTAACTTAATATGTACGATACCTCGACCTATTGTGTAATTACACGTGTCTAGCCAAGTTAAATGGTTATTTAACAGATTATATGTTGCTGTAATGTATGGTGGTCATATAGGGTCATTCTTGGGTCATGATAAATGTGCATAGGCGGAGTTGTTGAATACGTATACGGGCGTTACAGTATTGGACGTTGAGTGGAAGGTGTTGTGAAACAACGTCGGAGTTAGACTTAGATAAGTGAAACATTTAACAATTGACCCAGTAATGAGAATGAACAGTGACTACAAGCAGAAGCAACAGCATCAAAGAACATTATAAGTTAATCTTCTTATTAAAGCTTGATTAGACTTGATTTGATCATATACATATTAAAATTTGTAAAAGTGTTCATGTACTTTCGTCAATCCTTACCCCACTCATCCATCCTGTGACATTGGTGTCAGAAGTGGGATAAGGATTGACGAAAGTACATGAACACTTTTACAAATTTTAATATGTATATGATCAAATCAAGTCTAACCAAGCTTTAATAAGAAGATTAACTTATAATGTTCTTTGATGCTGTTGCTTCTGCTTGTAGTCACTGTTCATTCTCATTACTGGGTCAATTGTTAAATGTTTCACTTATCTAACTCTAACTCCGACGTTGTTTCATTGGTGACAGACACAGACGTGGGATTGACATCTATATATGAACACTTAAGAGGTATTTGATTATTTAATCATATTGGATTGTAACTTGTGTTTCTAATTGTTTTGATATGTGTTGCATATCTATAAATATGTATTGTAGATATGTGTGATCATTGAAGAAGTATTTGTTGGTGAAGTAGGACGTGAAAGTGTACCCACCGGTCTAAAGTATATCGTGCCCCAGAAGTCAAATGGTTGTGGTGGTCGTCATTGCTAGTATCGGCAGAGGGTGAGTGTTAGGGCTAAAAACAATAAGTGTTTCTTAAAGTTAAATTCATTAGAGCAGATATTTAGGCACGCCACTGTTGAGACTATGGCTAGAGTTTTTACGCTTGCTAATTGTAACAGTTGGTAAAAATAAGGTTGAATATACAGGAAAGGGATTTGTTGAACTAATCACAATAGCCAGTTTAAATGATTTGATTCAGCAAGGAAGGGATTTTAGGGTATGAAGGGGTAGATTAAAAAGACTTCCTAAGAGAACAGCAAACCCAATTACGGGACGAACTCGTGGCGTTACGTCAACAAGAAAAAGAGGAACGTGAGTATCAGTTAGAGAAAGAAAGGGTAAGTTTAGAGCAAGAACTCAAGATGAAACAATTAGAGAATGAACAACAGCTTGAAAAGGTAAGAATAGAGCAAGAAAATGCTGAGCATGAAATTAAGATGAAACATATAGAACATGCACACCAGTTAGAGCTTTTAGAGAAGCAGGCGGAGTTAGAAGAAAAAACACCGTTGGTATATTCTCCAGACAAATACCTCCATAATCAAAAGGGTTCAAAGATTCCTCCCTTTGATGACGGTCGAGACGAAATCGACAGTTATTTGAAAAGGTTTGAACGATATGCAACGGCACAACGATGGAAAGAAGACACATGGGCTACCAACGTAGGTGCTCTTCTGAAAGGTAAGGCTTTAGACGTGTATTCGCTGATGCCAGTAGAGAAAACTCTAGACTATGAAAGTTTGAAAACCGCTTTATTGAAACGGTATGATTTGACAGAAGACGGTTTTAAACGAAAGTTTCGGTCAAGTGCACCGGAAGCTGGTGAAACGTTTACCCAGTTCTCTGTACGGTTGAGTAGTTATTTCAGAAGGTGGTTGGACGTGGCGAAACTGGAACACACATTCGAAGCATTGTAGGATTTAATGGTGAGAGACCAATTTATACATATCTGTAATACAGACTTAAAGCAGAAATTGGTCTTAAATCAACAAATCCCTTTTGATATGTTTTTAAGTATTAAATATCATTATAAATACGATTTTTACTATGTCATTGATGTATGTTCAGTGAAAATATGTTTTTAAAGATAAAAATCGAACAGGCGAACAGGCATTGCTAAGAAATCTAAGGGGAAAAACTCTTGCGCGAATTACCAGAAGTGACGTCATTGGGAACAAACTATTTTTTGTTTACATTGGGACTGAACGCAAAACAGTATACCTTGTGTGAAAATGTGAGAATTAAGCGATCATGATACTGAGTCAGAGGAAATGCCCATGATAAGACGGTTACACAATGTGCAACCTTACGATTTTGAGCCAGAATACGTGTCTGAGGACGAAAACACATCGGATTCATCGACTATGATGAAGTCGAACGCGTTGGAGCTGCAAATGGAGCGCTTGTAAAGACTATCGTGTCATGTCATTCGTTACGTTTAGCGGTTCATTAGACTATTCACTAATCTAACAAAATAGTGTATTTAAACACTTACAGCAACAACAAACAAAAAACAACGTAAACATTGTTTTCATCGAAATCTGACAGTAAGTCACCCGCAACACTGCAATATCTTGGTACATACACAATAACCGCGAAATGTAGTATATTCCGAATGAATGGACCTGGTCTAAATACGAGCGTCAGATTTTTTTGCCAATAAGTAGACATGGAACAAATATATTTATTAGATATTATCCATAATTGATAAAAAAAATGAATAAAAACAATAATAAATGAAACAGCATATAATTTCTATAGTATTATATATTTGCCATAAGTCGCCATCAACACCAAACACTCTAGGAGCGGTGTTTGCAATATGACACGCTCTCTAGTCTACACTGCCCCCAAATATCAATACAGACTAATCAAATATTGCGGTGCACTATGAAGTACAGCCTAATTAGGGTACATACGTCGGTATATCACAAAAGCACGCACCATTTAGGGAAACCTAGTTTTTTGATATATTTCCTGTTTATTGCAATTACTTGAGCGGTGTTATACCGCCGAGGGCAGACGCGTATTGCACAAGACGGATATATCACATGATATGCGAGCTCTAATTTGTCGAGCAAAAAGAGAGAAAAATAGTATGATTTAAATAATATAGCCAAATGTATTATGAGCACGATATAGACAGTTAGTAAGTATACTTACTCATGTATACTTACTCCTGATATACAGATCGAAAACAGACCAAACATATCAAATTACCATAATATAAAGTATATTATTCTATTATACTTGTTTTACTTATTGCACGAGCTAAGAGGCGTTATTGTTGTTGCTTTGCCAAATTGCCATAAAACATTACTGAATTAATATAAAATCTAGTAATATTATTAATTTTCTGCCTTGTAATAGATATCCATGAAACATTTTGATTTTTTTTCAAATCCATAGACCTATATATGTTGATAATATATATTTATAACACTATTGGCAGAAGGGGTGTATAATTTAAAATTATTAAAATTAAAATTTGGAAACAAAGACACAGTGTTTATTTCCCCGGATTCATTTAAATTTATATGCTGAACGTTCTTAGCAATATTTTTAAAAAGACGGCTACATATTATTAGCGCTGTCAACTCTTCATTGATTTACGTAAAGACGCATGATTCTAATTTAACAGCTAAACATTCACTGCGTATATAAAGATCTAAGACTAAACACCTTTCTTCAATTTATCATGCGTATACCCGATGAGGTGCTAAGATAATTGAACATAAATTTCAATCTTTCTTCATGTATGAATTTCCTCCTCAACGCCGGTCGAATAGGCGAATACAACTTGCTTGCAGACGGCGGGGTTATGCACTTCTCATTTTTATAGTCAAATATCGTTGGTACCGCTGTTGATTTTAATATGCATGGCCTTTTGTTCTCCAAATTCAAAGATAATGAAACCAAAGGATGGACTTCCCACGAAGTCAACTCAAAATGTTTGCTACAAACTCGCGCGTCTTTCTTAGGTTCCCACTTTCTCGACGAGTCGGGCGATTTTCTTAGGTAACGGTCTACCCACACTTCAAATCTTAATATATCATTATTTCAATTAAGGAAACGAAAGAAACTTAGGTTATTATCTTGTCCTTCTTTATGCAAACTTTTTCACCCAGCAACAGCACACGGCATTTTTAACAAGTACCATAAAACGTAATCCTACTTAGCCAATACTATACAACACAATGCGACACCGCTAATCGTTTGGTACCAATGACGTCACAGTATCACGTGACACTTACCAGGGCGAAACTTTGAATTGAATTGAATTGAATGTTGTTTAACGGCTCATCAACACAGTATAGGTTATTTAGAGCCGCCCCAGAGAGAGGGGAAGGATACATAGGAATCCGGGAACCTGCCCTACTCTTATAATTGAATAGATTCATATGGTTCTTTAACGTGCTCGGAGGATAGACCGATACACGGGACCGCCCGGTTTACGTCCCCATCCGACGGACGAGGCTAAGGTAAAGTGTCTTGCCCAAGAACACACCGACGGAACTCAGTGGCACCACGGAGGATTGAACCCGGGGCCTCCGGTTACAAATCCGCCGCGCTACATTGAACTGATTGTATATTATATATATATATTTCCGAATATATACTCAAAAAACACGCCCTATTTCACCTTTAACAATGTTTTTATTAGAACGGCAACCTAAAATTCTAGAGGATATGGCGTCGTTGGCAGATAAGTACAGAGAAGCCAGATGTATTGGTGCATAGTGCTTAACAGCGAAGTATAATAAACCTACTAGAAGTGTTAGTCACGAAAGAGAAATTAGCATGCAAAGAAAACCAGATATAGCTAAAAGGGTTGATAGACGACAGGCAGGTCTTCAGAGAAGGTGCTATAAATGTGGAAGATTAGGTCACATAGCAGCGGAATGTCCACCTAGAGGAAAGGTAGGTGTTGCTCTTGAGGCGAGGGAAGGGTCAAGAGACAAATCTAGGAGTAGCTCACCCCACAGAAGAGTACAATTTGATAAATCAGCAAATCAGAGAGGTATAGGCAATAAAGATTATAAACGAGACGGATGTAATACGCCAAAGATATGTAATGCTTGCACTTCATTTCAGGATAGTGTAAGAAATATTGTTTCATCAAACACATTACCAGAGGTCACGTCAACAGTTGAGTATAAGGTGGCTTCACCGATGCCGGTGGCACAAGGTAGGTTAGGCGAAGAGGTCATATCGGTATTACGAGATACGGGTGGTAGCGGGGTAGATGTTAGGAAACGTTTAGTGCCAGAAAATTGTTTCTTAGATCAAGTTCACCAGATATTGTTGGCAGATGGAACCAAGATAGATGCCCAGATGGCAACTATTGTAGTTGATACACCATATCTAACTGGGACTGTAGATGCCTGGTGTTTAGAGGCTCCCATTTACGACCTTATGATAGGTAATGTAAGAGAGGCACGTGACCCAGATAAACCAGATCCAGATTGGAAGATGGTTAACGATGTAGAAACCTGACAGCAATTAAAGAATAAAGGTAAGCCTTTTTCTAGATTGAGAGTGCCTGAACTCATCAAAGACGAGATTTCCCCGGAAGACATCAAAACTGCCCAGCAAGAAGATATAACACTGGCTAAGATTAGAAGTGAAGTAGAGAGTGGTGACAATACGTCAGATAACGGTAAGGTGAGATTTAATAGTAAACACGGCATTATCTATCGAGAGTTTAAGTCACCAACAATAGAACAGGGCAATGTGTATGTTCAGGTAGTAGTGCCTAAGAAGTATAGAAATGTAGTTATGAAATTGGCACATGAATAAATTTTGGCCACTAGGAAAACGGTGTTGAGAGTTTTGTCCGATTTCTATTGGCCAGGAGTCCAAGCTGATACGAAGCGATACTGTCAGTCCTGTTATATATGTCAGAGGACTACACCAAAAGGTAAGACTACAAAAGTACCGTTGGAGAAAATGCCCCTCATAGACGAACCGTTCAAAAGGGTAGCGGTTGATCTGGTTGGCCCAATCCATCCTATAACCGACAAAGGGAATCGATATATTCTTACATTAGTAGATTATGCCACTCGCTATCCCGAAACTTTAGTACTACCCAGCATTGAGACTGAGCGAGTTGCCGAGGCTTTGGTCGATATATTTTGCAGAGTAGGAGTACCCAGAGAAATGTTAACAGATATGGGGCCACAGTTTACGTCATCCCTGATGTCCGAGGTAAGTAGATTGATCTCTTTAAAGCAGATGACTACGACTCCTTATCACCCCATGTGCAATGGACTCGTAGAAAGGTTTAATGCTACATTGAAGCAAATGTTGAAACGAATGTGCAACGAACGGCCGAAGGACTGGGACAAGTTCATAAATGCAGCCCTATTTGCCTTCAGAGAAGTACCTCAAGACAGTTTGTGTTTTTCTCCCTTTGAATTGATTTATGGTTGGCCGGTACGAGGACCAATGTCCATTCCCAAAGAACTTTGGACCAAGTAAATCGCTGATCCTCAGGTAAGGTATACGTACCAGTACGTCATTGATCTTCGGAATTGACATGTCAGTTGTCAAAGGAAAATTTAGAGAAAGCATCCAAGAGATATAAAACCTATTACAACAAGAAGGCGACAAACAGAGACATGAATGTAGGTGAAAAAGACTTGTTTCTCTTACCAACAGACGCAAACAAGCTACTCATGCATTGGAAAGGTCCGTACTCGATTATAGAAAAGGTAGGGAGAGTTGACTATAGAATCGAAGTAAAAGGTAAGATAAAAACATTCCATGCAAATTTATTGAAAAGGTATGTGGAGAGAGAGATAGAAGGTCAGGCCAGCGTAGCAGTCGTAGACCTGGAAACAGAAGAAATCGATGCGCAAGGTGAAATGGTGGAACCACCTACAGTAACAAGAAAGGAATGGCCAGAGGATGTGGACGTTAATGAAGCATTAACGGTAGAGCAGCACAAGCAGGTAAATGATGCATGAATTCGACGATGTTTTGTCTTATGTTCCGGGACTGACGAATATTTTAGAACATAAGATCCACACAGTGTCAGAAACTCCCGTCAGAGTTAAACAGTATCCTTTACCATTCTAAATGGTGAATGTGGTTAACACTGAAGTATCCCAGATGCTTGAACAAGGGTTTATAGAACCCTCTAATAGTCCTTATTGTTCCCCTACTGTACTCATAAGGAAAAAAGACGGAACACATAGATTTTGTATCGACTTGAGGGCGATAAACCGTCTTACAGTCTTTGACTCGGAACCAATGCCCAATGCAGAGCAAATGTTTGCAAAATTAGCAGGACATAAATATTTTACCCGGTTATATTTAACTATAGGCTACTGGTAGGTACCTTTAGAAGAGACGTCGAAGGCCAAAACGGCTTTCCAAAGTCCACTGGGATTGTTCCATTTCTTAGTAATGCCGTTTGGCTTAGTTACGGCGCCCGCTACGTCTAGTAGGATGACGAGGATCGTTCTCAAAGGTATGGAAAATATAGACAACTTCATAGACGACATTATTATCTTTACCATGGCATTTGAGCAGCATATGGATGTTTTACGTGAACTCTTAACTAGGTTACGAGAAGCTAAGCTAACAGCTAAACCAAATAAGTATGCCATAGCGTATGAGCGTATCGAGTGCTTGGGACACTACGTGGGCGATGAAAGGCTGACGCCACATCCAGATAAGGTAAAGGTGATCCAGGAGGCAGAAAGACCGCGGACCAAAAGACAAGTAAGATCTTTTTCGGGATTAGTAGGCTTTTATAGGAAGTTTATGCCAAATGTCTCGCCTATCGCTCTACCCTTGACCGACCTTATTAGAAAAGGCAAACCTAATCCAGTAAAGTGGAGCCCAGCACATGAACGTGCGGTTATGTCGCTGAAGAAGGCACTGACAGTTAGTCCAATTTTGAAACTGCCAAACATGTCAGAACCATTTGTCTGATGCGTCAGGTATTGGGGCAGTTCTTTGTCAAGATAAATCGGGTAGCAAGTTTCCGGTAGCTTATGCAAGCAGAAAGCTGAAGAAAAATAAAGAGAACTATGTCACCATCGAAAAGGAGTGTTTGGCAATTGTTTGGGCAGTACAGAAGTTTTACAGGTACTTATATGGTCAGGAATTTGTGTTAGAGACAGACCACCGGCCTTTAACGTATCTAACAAAGGCCAAGGTAGCAAATCCAAGGTTGATGAGGTGGGCCTTGATATTACAGCCATGCAGAATAAGGATTGTGGCTATAAAAGGCAGCGAACATGTAGGTGCTGATTACCACTAGGTAATGTGTGTACAAAGTACTACGTACTTCATTCAGAGGGGAGGTAATGTCACATTACAGTTTTATTTTAACTTTTCATATGCTTATTTTATCATTTTAACTGAAAACGGTATATGCCCATGTTATAGCCTTGTGGGTAAACTGTTACTGGTCAAGCGTACACACTCTATTGAATAGGCCTTTTGTTATATTCTGTAACGACTACTCACATGAAGGTTTTGGTCAGTTTGGTTTGCACATTTATAGAGATCAGACGTGCTCATAAATTAGCTATATATTTTAGTATACCGCATGTAGAACTTATCTGCAGATACTAGACGACCAGTAGACTTCTGGGGTAAGTTATATTTACGCATTCTCATATTTTAAATACTATTAAACTCTTGCAGTTTGAGTGTAGTAATAACGTGAACATTTATATTGTGTATTTTAATTGTGTTAACTTAACATGTACGATACCTCGACTTATTGTGTAATTACACGTATCTAGCCAAGTTAAATGGTTATTTAACAGATTATATGTTGCTGTAATGTATGGTGGTCATATAGGGTCATTCTTGGATCATGATAAATGTGCATAGGCGGAGTTGTTGAATTAGTATAATGCCGTTACAGTATTGGCTTACTGACTGGGTTCAGTAATCGGAGCTTTATGTGTTCGAGGGATAACGTATGGGTTATTAATAATGTACATGCACTCAAGAGATATGAAAACGCAACACGGGAATTTCCGCTATATATAGTATATACTGCACACTTAATTGCACATAATATTCCAAAGAAAGATGTTTTTTTAAAACAAAGTGGCAGTTAACTAGAGAAAGGACACAACTGTGATGTTGTAGACGTTTTAATCACACTACACTTTGTAACAAGAACTTCATCAATGTTGAAGTTGCTCTTCGAAAAATTGAGCTAGTTCAGTACTGTATTTAACGTAAATAGTTTGCAAAATTTTGCATCGTAAGTTTGCTCACATGATTGAGCCAAACGCGTACTCTGTGAATAACATTGCAGGAATACTATTTGCTGTATTATTTGTTGTTTTAGTATTTTTTCCAAAAGGAAAGATCTTACGTAGCCATGTACCATTCGATTAAAAGCAGCATATTGTACATACAATATATAGCGGAAATTCCCGTGTTGCGTTTTCATATCACTTGAGTGTACTCTTGTCAGGTAACAGTGACGGGCTAGCGTTGGAATAGAGGGCTATGCCGACATGATGGTTGAACCATCGAGACAATGGGCGTACGGGATACGGAAATGGTAGATAAACTGGAGCAGAGGGTACATGGTGTAGACGAGGACAAACAGTAGGATTTTCCACGTCGGAGCGGACGAAGGGTGATGGGCCTTAAGTCGGAGACAAGGGGACGTTGAGTGGAAGGTCTTGTGAAACAACGTCGGAGTTAGAGTTAGATAAGTGAAACATTTAACAATTGACCCAGTAATGAGAATGAACAGTGACTACCAGCAGAAGCAACAGCATCAAAGAACATTATAAGTTAATCTTATTAAGCCTTGGTTAGACTTGATTTGTTCATATACATATTAAAATTTGTAAAAGTGTTCATGTACTTTCGTCAATCCTTACCCCACTCATCCATCCTGTGACAATGGTTTCAGCAAATCTGCTCCAGGCCTCAGTTATTGTTTTTTCTCCTATGACGTCATTCCAATTTATATCGCCCAAATCACTATTTAACTGAATATAGTCTCCTTTATGGAAGTTCAATTTAGCTGTCGAATTGACTTCGAGGTCTATGTAACAATTAAATATAAAAGTTACGATTAGATGATCACTTTTTCCTAGACTTGGGTTATATTTGATTGATTCGATCATGTTTTCCTCATTCGTTAAGACAAGGTCCAAAGTTGATGGTTCATCATCAGCTCTATATCTAGTTGGTTCAACAACTTGCTGAAACAGAAATTTGTCTCTGATGCATTCAAGAAAAACATCAGCAGGATGCTCTTCCCTACTCATTCCATATTTTTTCCTTATAGTTAAAATCTCCCATAATCAACACGTGGGAGTACTTGTTATGTAACACGTGACCAAAAAGACCAGACAGTTTGAGATTATTCCCATTATCACTATTGGGATTCCTATATACACATCCTATTATCATTTTGTCAGCATTATGGAGATTTACTTCACACCAAATTGATTCCTTGTAAAGAGTATCAACTTCAACTAGGATTGAATTTAATGCTGTTTTTGTATATAGCACTATCCCTCTTCCTGATTGTAGGTCTGAGATGTGCATATCATATCCTTCTAGTTGGAAGAATTCTTCACATTGTACAATGGTTGAGTGTTTTGGTAATATCTCGCAAATAGCAATAATGTCATACTAATTAGAATCTATTAATGTTAAGAGCTCGGTTTTTTTTCTTTAGTTAAACAATCAGCATTAGTATAAAGAACACAAACTGCCCACCTTATTGGTCACCACATTAGAGTCAGATTTATTAAAAAAACACTTCCATTATTTGGAATAAAACTATTGTCCTATTGGTTGTTTAAATGCGGATCTGTTTCCTCACTGGTGGTTGTAAATGAAAAATCATTTTCTGTGTCAGCCGGTAACTGTGTGAATCCGCCCACAATTCTGCTTCTTTTCTCTCTTCTCTCTGTATAACAGTGAGGTCACGACTGAGAATCACTCTTTTGAATTCATCGGCCACTTTGGTTCCTATATGCTTAGCATTGATTAAGAGGAACTTCCTATGTTTCTTATGTTCCGAAGTAACTTTAGTCACTCTGTTGATGCCAGGTGTTGGTTTCCCTAGTCTATATAGGGCTACAATTGAAAGATCTTCTAGACCGAAATTACTCGATATAGAGATTTTGTCCTTGTCGGCATCTTTATCAGAGTTGATAGACTCACATAAGTTAAAAAACACTAGATTCAGTTCTCTTTTCTTCCTATCTTCCATTTCTTTGCTTCTCTCTTCGACTAATTTGTTCACGTCTTCCATAATATCTGAGACCACTTCTTTTTTTTACATCTTTAAGTTTATTGTCAATTTCATTAGAAGTGTTGTATGTGTCTATTCTTAGATTTTGACTTATTTGTATTTCTTTCAACATAGTGGTAATGTTCCCAAGAGTAGGTAAAGTAGCCTTACATGATTTGCAGTTCCAGATAAAATCGTCAATTTCACCATTCTGAATATAGACCACAAAATGGTTCTGTCATGTTAGTCTTATAAATCATGGATTTTTCATAAATATAATGTGCACTTAACAGAAATGTAGCTGTAAGAACTTATTGAAGTTCTTGAATTGATAAACTGTTGATGTTGTTTTATGTCTTATCTAATTAGATGTTTACTTATGTTAATTGTGTTGTATAATCAGAATGTGGGTTATTTTATAACCTCATATAGACTATGTCCAAATTATTATGTGATTACTATGCCAGTGTTGGCCCATGAAAGGAAATATAAAAGATATTCTATTCTATTCCATTGCTGGTGGTAAAGAAAAAAAAACAACAACAACAACATGGAGGAAATGAAACCGAAGGGAAAACGGTCAAAAAGTGATGGTGATATGCCTTACGGAACAAGTACCATCCTTGCAAGTATGGTGTCTCAGTGGAACTTACAGATGTTAAACGAAATTGGTATTTCGTATGAAAAAGCCGGGTTTCACAGTCCACTCGATATTTTGAAACTTATCGGTGACAAAGGCGTTCCCACGTTGTTCCAACCATTATCTGAAGACTGTAAACATGCCATCGCTTTTTTGTCAGGTACTTTGGATTTTGAAATAAATCTTACGACTTTAACGCCATTCGATGTAGATTACGAAGCACACCAGGCGCAAGCGCAGGCGCTGACAGTCATGTTGCAAGAAAACTCAGACAAGTTGAAGACTAAAGGCAAAGCTGAGCTACTTGTACCTAATCCGGCTAATGCAAGGTAAGGCCTAAGGAAGCCCTTTAAAAATTCATAATTTTGATAGAGCATCATCCACAAAACTGACCAATCAGTGACCAGAAATAAGACATAACCAATACATTCTGGTAGGTGATAAACTCGGTCTTTATCCTTGATGTTCAACCAAGGTTACTGTCAAAATTAAGGTATCTACAGTGTGATTATTTTAAAACCCTGCCTATTTCATGCACATTCATGCAAATTGATTGAATATATGTATCTTTTAAAATCAAAATCTTGAAAATTATCGTCTTTTTACTCTGCCAAAGATTTTTATTTTACTATAGCATCGAAATATACTTTTTATAGGATAAAAACCGAGTAACACAAATTTTCATTCGCAACATCTCGTACACTGCTTCGCAGCATAACTCGAATGTAATACGCAGGTTTCCATATTGGTTACGTCATACTAGCGTGACGCGCGTCAGATTCCCGCCAAAACGTATTTGCATTCAAAATCAAAGTTATCTTCAACATTTTGCACTGCCAATTGCTCCATCTATAGTTTATTTACGTGAAAGCAGTGATAAAACCTTCATCATCTGTATTGTAAATAACAAACATGCAACGCAGTCATACATCAACACGTGTGGGGTGCGCCAATATTGTTTATGTAGCAACAGCTTATCAACAGTGCACTATTTTCTGTGCCATTGCCTTCCGGCTAACAGAATGTAAAGATTTTGAACATACCGAAGCGCCGTGATACTCACGAGGCGGGATCTCGAAGAATGACGGGATTTGCCGAGCGTTCTCGATTGGCAAATTTTATCACCTACTGAAAATAAAATAAAATCTCAACATCTCTGCAATGCAAAATTATGAATTGTTTTGTACAACATCACTGCGTATCAACGTCCTCCGGATATTGCTACAAAAATGAGTAGGTAAATAAGAAATTGGACGACGCATGACCCCAACAAAGGTAATATTTCTTCTCTTTCCTACCATTTATCTTTATCTGCTGCCTGAAACAATTAGTTTGCAGATGGATAACTCTTATAATATTGTATTGCACTATCCCAAATGTGGATTGCATTTCGTATATTTTAAAATTTCATGAGAAAACTCGGCCTAATCACTGCATATTTTGTTATCAGCGAGCTGATTTCGAGAATAACTGGTTAATTTGGGATTCAGACACGAAATTTAAACGATACAAAGTAATTTTATGTCATATAAACACCACTTCTATAACAATGACAGTTACTTGACTTTTTATTATTCCGCGCAATTTACAGAATTTTTTTCGAGGCCGGTGTACAGCAATTTGTTAATCGCAGTACTTAAAATACTGTATTTTAAGTGTACTGCAACTTGTTCAACCACATAGAGCACTGTTGTCGTTCACGATCAAAATCATGTGGGTATTATTGTTAACGAGAACCTTTATATGTGCATTATCGTTCAGAAGTCAAAATCAAATGTATACTGAATCAACTGTATTACGTTATGACCCGCATAGTCAGTGCATTTTTCTACTTCTTACAAACTCAAAGGAGGAATAAAAGGAATTCAATTGTAGGTGGCGGATTGCCATATATTAAGAACATGGTACGTTTCACCCATATTGGGGAATGCATCCCCGCACCCCACCCCACCACGCCAGATTTTTTTTTTACATATTTTTGCGTTGTTTTGGTTTTTGGTCCATTTAAAGACATATAGCTCTGTACCAACCCAAGCCACTCGAAACCCGATTTTTTTCTTACTTTTTTTTTAAACTGTTGTTTTGGTCAATTCAAACACATATATATAGATATGTTCCCCACTACCCCACACCTGTAAGTCGATTTTTTTTTCATCCGATCTTTAACTCCCAAGACCACTCCACCACACATCACCACAGCCCACACCTGAAACATTTTATCTTATTTTGTATCTTGCATAAATTAATGTTCAGATGTATCGATGGGGATTTTACCACTTTATATTATGTAATACTACGATGATTCAGCGCAACTCTACGGTAACTAAATATAAATAACAAGGGAGTACAGTATACAGGGAGGAGAAGGTAATTTCGTGATGGTGATTATAACAGAAAACCGTAAAAAATAGGCTGTAAAAACCTGCATATTTTGAGATGTTAGCTGAAAATTTGAAACGCATGTTGATGTTTGTTTTTCTTATGCAGTCTCAAACCAGATTTGCTCTTAAAATGTTTCCCGCATTGATCGCACATCACTTGCTCACTTTGCTCTTCTTCTTGTGGTGTGCTTGTGGACGTGAGTTTCGTAGCGTGCCTCTTTATGTGACGATTAAAGTTGCTTTTGTGTTGTGTAGAATAATAATGATAATAATAATAATAATAATAATAAAAGCTGTGTTTAAAGAAGGTAACACATTAGAGTTATATAACATACATCATATACACTTTATTTTCAATGTGGCCTTCTGCAAAAACTCACAGTCCTCACAATACTGATCGGGCTTTACACCATCATCGGCAATCCCCGATAGGTCCAATGAGGAGTTTGTCAGGTCCATCTACAAAAAAGGATATGTGAAATGTATTAGAAATAAGACCTACCTAATTCAACTCGTTCTTTATCCTTGATTTTCAACCAAGTCTACTGTTAAAATTAACATATCTACAGCGATTCTTTTAAAACCCTGCATATTTTCAAGCACATTCAACATATGTATCTTTCAAAATGAATTCGAAAATTATGTTCTTTTTAGGTAGTCAAAATCAATTCTTGAAAATTATGTTTTTTTAGGTAGTCTATTTTTTGTTTTACTATAGAACTTAAGGATAAAAACCGAGTAACGAGAATAAGATAAAATCGCAACATCTCTGAAATGAAAAATTATAAATTTAAACAACAACCTATAACCAAACTTTATAATATAAACGAAAAATCAATAAATTATTATTTGATTGTAAATACAATAAGTTATTGGCCGTCATTAATCCCTGTCTCGGTAAAAAGAACGAAAAATGACTTCCCAAGTTGCAGTACTGTTCAAAACAAGTTGCAGTCCAGTCCTAAATACAACTCCTGCAAGTTGCAGTACACCCAAGGATGGCAAATTTACATCGATATAACACAAAGTACGCAGTGTTTTTTTTATGCCTAATTTCGGCCCCATTCACAATTCCAAAAAGTATCCTTTTTTCACAATTATATCCAAAAAATTCACAATCTGAAACATTATTATTTATTTTTTGCGGGGTAAATACAGACCAGTAAGGATACTAGTCTTATATTTTGTTTGGTTTGCTACATCTCTCAATTACAACCTCTGAAACTGTGAAAATAAAAAAGTGAAAAAAGTTTATTTCTCTTTTGTTATAATATTTCACAATTATCACCATTTCTAGAAAATACGATATTTTTGCACTAATGCATCAGAAAACGTCATGTTTGGTCACAAAATATAACTATCAAAGGTTAAATATTGACAATAAAGTGTAATAAAGAGGAAATATCATTACCTCAAAAGCAGACGATGCAAACTTTTTGTGTGATTAGGGCGGTGCTTATCGTGAATTTTACACGTTTATAACATTATAAAACGTATTCGATGTATCAGTACAGAGATATGATAGTGTTGGTTTCTTATAACTCGTAGAACAATGATGAAAATAAACCCGTGTTCATAAAAAAAAATAGTTTCTTACCCTTGGTGAGTCCAGTTTGACTTTTTCTATTTTGACTTTTTCTATCGATTCTACTCGCAATATCCGGAGGACATTGATATTTAGTGAAGATAGTTTGAAATATATTAAACCCTGACCACGACCTAATAACAAATAGATTGGACACTATGAAAATTGTCTAAATTTGGGTGCATAGAATTACCGAAATACACCTATTTACATAGTATACCAGAATAAACTGCAATACACCATAGAATTACCGAAATACACCGAAATATACTTTTTAATACCCTATTCATAATTTTGATAGAGCATCATCCAAAAAACTGACCAGGCAGTGACCAGAAATTAGACATATACATTCTGGTGGGTGATAAACTCGGTCTTTACCTTTGATGTTCAAACAAGTTTACTGTTAAAATTAATCTATCTGTCTATATATTCTGCTTCACACCCTCACGGGTAACTTCGTGCAGTTGCGCGCCTGTGTCTGTTAGTAGAAACAGTAAAGTAAAGATTAAAAGCAAGTGTAAGGATAGAACAGTGATAGGTGGTTAAAAGTCAAAGTGATAGGGTAAAATCAGGATAAAAATAACATTTCAAGACCTATCAGGGCTTTATATGACGGGGATATGACACGACAGTACAAACACTGTATTCAACTGAAAACACTTGTCGTTCAGGTAAGTTTATAGATTATACGCTGCATTTATCGATTTTTACTGCGCTTATCATGGCGGTATGCGAGAGGCCTCGATGTACGATACGATACACCCATCTACATTGCAAACAGACATTATAAAATTATATCCTTTTCGTTTCACAGATTTTTTTTTACATATTTTGAATTGCCAGAAAGCCAAATAAATACCTTTCTAATGGTGTAATTTTATTCCAAATAACGGTAAAATAAATAGGCAAAATCTCAAGTTGGAACGCAATTGTATCGCATTTTTATCTCGACTGAGCTTATGCCGTGGTCCGGCGTCCGTCGTCCGTCCGTCTGTCTGTCCGTAAACTTTTATTTGTAGCGACTACTCCTCTGAAACTACTTGATGGATATTCATGAAACTTTACAGAAATGTTGCCAATGAAGTCTAGTTGATCCTAGCAAAAATCCATGTTGATGTGAAATCCAAGATGGCCGCCAAAGCTAAAAATAATTTTTAAAATACAAGTTTGTAGAGACTACTTCTTGGAAACTATAAGTGATATTGATATGGGACTTTTTCTAAAATGATCAGCATGACATGATGTTGATCTGATTCGAACATTAATTTGATTCGACGTTAAACATGACTGCCAGTGGCCATCATGTTGACATAGAGTTATATAGTAAAAACTTGTAGCGACTACTCCTCTGAAACTACTTGACAAATTGTTATGAAACTTCACAAGAATGTTGCTCTTGATGTCTAATTGATCCCAGATTTTTTTAGGTCAGCCGGAAATTCAAGATGACCGCCATGGCTAAAAACTGATTTTTTTAAAAAAAAAATTGTAGCGACTACTTCTTGAAAAATGTAAGTGATATTGATATGGGACTTTTTCAAAAATGATCAGCATGACATGATGTTGATCCTTGTCGAAAATTATTTTGAATCAAAATTAAATCTGGGCACCAGTGGCCATCTTTGTTTACATAGAGTTTGTATAGTAAAAGATTTTTGTGACTACTCCTCTGAAATTACTAGACGGATTTTCATGAAACTGCACAGGAATGTTGCTCTTGATGTCTAGTTGATCCTAGCACATTTTCAGGTCGGCCGGAAATTCAAGATGGCCACCACGGCTAAACATAGATTTTTAAAAACAAGTTTGTAGCGACTACTTCTTGAAAACTGTAAGTGATATTGATATGGGACTTTTTCTGAAATGATCGGCATGACAAGATGTTGATCCTTGTCGAAAATTAATTCGACTATAAACATGGCTGCCAGTGGCCATCTTTGTTTACCTAGAGTTATATAGTAAAAACGTCCAACTTGTAGCGACTACTCCTCTGAAACTACTTGACAAATTTTTATGAAACTTCACAGGAATGCTGACCTACATGTAGCTATCAAAATCTATCAATAGAGCTTCAAGGTCATTGATCTCTTGTTTATTTTCTTAAAGCGTTTACGCGCATCTGTATGGTCATCAAACATTTATTGTTTAATAAATATTTAAATAGGATGCATGGTCAGAAAGCCAAATAAATAACCTTTCTAATGGTGTAAGTTTATTCCAAATAAAGCTTAAATAAATCAGTAAAAGCTCCAGTTGGGAAGGAAATAATACTCATTTTTGTCTCGCCTTTTCGAAGGAAAAAAGAGACATAGGTGTTGCTTTTCCGGCGGCGGCGGCGGCAACATTCAAGTTTTGCTTTTAGGTCATTTTCTCACAAACTATAATATACACTAGACCTTTGAAACTTTGCTTATAGTTGTATCTTGGGTGGTACATCACAACGTGACAAAGCAAATGTGGAAGTGACCTTGACCCTCCAAGCAATGGGCAGATAACTTAATAATTATTTAGGTTCAAGTTTTGCATTTAGGTCACTTTTTCACAAACTGTATGCACTAGACTTTTAAAACTTTGCTTATAGTTGTATCTTGAGTTGTACATTGCAACGTGACAAAGCAAATGTGGATGTGACCTGCTCCATCCAAGCAAAGGGCAGATAACTTTAATTGTTACATTTACATGACTTTTTCATGAACTATAATTATGCATTATATGTTTTAAACCTAAATTATAGCTTAATCTTTGGAAGAAAAAATATTCTATTTTGACGTAGTTGTGTCTTGGGTAGTGCATCTTTTATAGAAATGTCACAGATTTCTGGAAAAAAAATGCATTTTGATGGTTTTAACTTAAGACGGGCCTCTATTAACCTTTTAAATACGTTCTCCAAACATACTAGACATTCGTCAACGGAAGCAATGTACAGCAAAGACTCTATCCACTGGATCCCTCAAAATACGTCCTCTGAAAGGTTGAGGGTGCGTTGACCAAGCCAAAAGGCATGACCTTGAACTGATGTAAACCTGACTAGTTGCAAATGCTGTCTTTTTCCTTGTCATCGTGGTGGTCCATTTCCGTTTGCCAGAACCCAGAGTTAAGGTCCATACAGGTGAACCATTTGCAAGTGCATCTAGGCATTCATCTACTCTCGGCAACGTGTATTCATCATTAACTGTTACATCATTAATCGTGTTGATTCATCCTTTTTAGCAATCAATACTACTGGTGACGCCCATGCACTTGTTGACGGTTCGATCACGCCTCTTTCTAACATCTTATCAGTTTCCTGTTTCTCTATGTCTCTCTTTCCAAAGGGTTGTCTTCTTGGTGGTTGTCGAATTGGAGTAGCAGAGCCAGTATTAGTTTTATGTTTGACCCTATCTGCTTGTCCGAGGTCTGGCGACGTCTTAGAGAACACACTTTCATATTTTAACAGGAGTTCGCCGGAACGACGTTTTTCGTCCTGATTTAAAGATATACTACTTTTTTCAAGTGTTGAGGTAGAGAAAAATTCGTTGATGCACTATATTTCTGATCCCTTGATAATTCCTGTTTTTGGCGAGAATCAACGGATATTTCAACTCCTGCACATGCATGGGTTCCAGGTTTAAATACCTCGTATGACGAATGGCACGTTGCAACTCCAGTTCCTATGTGTATTGTGACATTTTCGCCACTCTGGTTCATCCTGCTAATTCCATTGTTTTCTTGGTGAGGATCTATTAAGTCTGGAATAATGGTGATGTGTTTCTCTACCAGCTGTTGTGACAACAACTCTTCCACATATCCGGTGGATGATTAATGGGTGGCTTCCGGTATATTCACTGGAACATACATTAGAGTGTGAAGGGATCTTCTCCTGCTCTTTTACGAGAACCCTGCATACTACATGTGACTCTCCTCCATGACATAAATGATTATTAACAGGCCCATTTTCATGTGCTATCATCTCCTCTCGGCCTACAGAGAGAACGGATAGCAATTAATGAAACCCCATTGTTTTGTCTGGTGCTAGTGTCATATTTTGATCCTGCAAAGTTGGAACATTTCTTAAAGTAATGGCTTAGTGAATTGCAAATATAGCATGTCCCTTGGCGTCTAAATGCATTTTGTCGACCAGCATTATGTGTATCTCTTTGTTCTAATCTATAAAGACGCTGCAAAACTTTCGTTAATGCTTTCTCCAGGGCCAACACATGTGGCCGTACAGTACTGTTAGTACTTTGATTAAAAATAGGAGTGCTTGTTTCTACCTTACGAACTATGTTCCTCTTACGTTCTGACCCTTCGCCCGAAAATTCCTCACATCTTTCTACCACTTCTACTGCCTGACTTATATTCACGCAATCCATTAATCTGCAGCGCATTCCAGAGATACGGCTTTGTAAAACTGCTGCAGCGCAAGCATATTTCTTGTGCGTTTGTATCCAGTGAGAGATATGCCTTCTGCGCCATAAGCCGTAGTTCGTCCCCAAAAGACGCTATGGGTTCTCCAAGTTGCCGTGTGCGTGTCTGAAGTCTATATAGCCATCGACTTTGCTGTCTGGCACTTCCGAATCTTTGGTCAAGTTTTGTAAACGAGCTTCCTATAAGATCTCCTTTCCAAGATAGGTACACTATCGTAAAAGTGCTTGTCCCTTTAAACTAGCAGCTAAAGTCAGTACCCTTTCCTTTTCCGTCCATTGACCCAACTCAGCGCAATCTTCAAAATGGAAAAAAGTACTGTTCCCAATCATCATCTCCAATATAGGCATCTGGTTTTATAATAATAGATGAACGATGTGGCGGGTGTTACTTGAAATAGGGGCCTTCTCGGTCGGGATTATTAACATGCATCCTTTGATGCCCGCGGTGAATTTGCTCCTGATCCCGGTGATGTTGGTTCACCTCTGCACGTCCGTGGTTCCTTTGTGGATCCTCCGACTGGTAGTCCCCATGGTCTGGAAAATTTGCGTTGCGATCTTGTGGTATTTCCTGTGCGTCAATGTACTCATCCTCGACTAGAACCTCCGGTTCTGCATCCTCGTGATGATTAATATTAAACTGTATCTCAGAATCTGAGTCAGACATGTTTCTTTAGTGATTTATTAACCGTCAGTAATACTTATAAGTTACTTATTGTAGGCGTCAGTAATATCCGTTGAACTGTTTTGAACTCCCGTTAAAATCCGTCGAAATATGTTGAACTCCCGTTGAATCCGTCGATATAATTATGTTGAACGCCCGTTGAAGATGAAATATATTATGGGCCTATTTATTCAATATCCTACTTTGCGTGAGTACGAAATACCAGTAAAACTTGGGATTCCACTCTGATACCAATGTAATAGGACGGTAGTTGCGGCTGTCAGGATTTGACTAATTCGTTCTATTATAGAAATGCGATATAATCTCTGGAAGGGTTAAATAAAACAACACGGCTTGTTTCATCATCATTTATCTTCCCATAAATGATAAGTACAATATATGGAGCACGCCGGAGACGACGGAATGAGTGGTGACGAGTATCGGCGTTTTACTATGTATTGCAGGTTATACCTTTTGTATAGATCTATGAGTGTAAACATCGACGAATCAGTTGATCGAATTTATAGTTTGACGGATTTATCTGTTAACTATAACTAGATATATAACGAAAATGTAAATAACGTTTTGTTAATTCCTGGATACAATACTCAGTACTAGGGACATGTTATGTACCGGAATTTGACGGGTTCTGACGGATCTGACGGATTGACGGATTTGACCTGGATCTAGCACATTATAATTTATAGATGTTGTATGTGTTGCGGCAGCCGATAGTTATTTGAAATGCGCGCTTACTTAGTATATATAGACAAGCGCGCCATAATCTACTTAAAAGTGAGGTCCAAATCCGCTGATCAATCAAATCACGCCAATACCAACATGTATCTTAAACTGACCAATGAAAATACAGAACGGCAAAATCCGCTGACCTCGTCACCACTCTGTCGTCTGCTATATTCGCCGTTGGAAAGATAAGTCACATCTACAACACTTAAATCCCCAACATTTACTCCCGCGGTAGGGGCCTATCAAATTACAACTGCTGCACTGCCTGTCAAGAGCTGAAGTAAACAATTTCCTACACATGTATGCTGAAGCAGACGACTCTATAGTAAGTTCATTAGCATTGTCCATATTTGAATTAAATCACAATAATATTTCACAAATGAACATTGAAACTTTTCCTATACATTTATAACAACACAAAATCAAGATTTGGCTCCTTTTTGAAGGTCTGTTGACAACCCGCATTTAGATTAAATGTCGGAGAGATGTGAGAATATTAGCCGATTATGTCTGGAATGGTAAAACAATACACATCCCTAGATTGGTTTTATTGATAGAGTGCCTTGACATAATCAGGTAACGTTACTGGTTACTGATAAAGTTGCCCATTTGTGTTGCTGCAAATTTGTTTGGAAAGGTTGGCATCTGTTACAGAGAAAAGTAAGAAAAAAGATACAGAACATGACAAAAGAACAAATGGAAATTTGAAGGATTTTTCAATTTTAATGGATGGGATATACGGGACACGACTGGTTAATAAAGGAGACTATATAAATTATGGTGCACTTTGATTTTCAATGACTAGTCTAGAATAATTTCCCTAACTATATGAGTTTTGGTATGAAACAGACAAATTTATATAGTTCTTCAATACTTCAAATTCTGAGTTGAGTATGTGTAAGTAATTTTTTAAATATATCTTCTATAAAGTAAATATGTTGAATTAATTCAGTATTTTACAGTCAAATAATAAATCATGATGCTTTACATTGTCTGGATTTGATAATAATACAGAGTAGAAGCCGTCTGCTGCAGCACGCTTGTTCATAAACACAGCCACGTGGGAAATGTTAACATTCTGCATTAGCAAGTGTCATAACCTCATAGGCTCCTCCCGGCAAATTCAAATTGTTTGACAGTTGGTTTAAATTATTTTTTTGAAACTATACTTTGCAAATGATTGTTTAAAAAAATAATAACACCAATTGATTTAACCTGTTTAAATGTGTATTTGTGCAATTTTTCATAATTTATTTTACAGTAGTTTATTCAAAATTTTGAAAAAGGGAGCTCTGATGTGAAACATGCATACTTTTTATAGAAACCTGCGCCATCTTCTGGCATTTATATGGCAGTTGGGGGTTTAAAGGGGCACATTAAAAACTGGAGGTGTGTCTTTATCAATTACACCAGCTATGTAGCCTGTCAGTTATAGTGAATGACTCATGTAATCAAATCTCTCTACATCCCATCTCAGAGCATTGCTATGGAGGTTTACACACAATACTACTGCCAATCTCCATGCCATAATGTGTATCGTCTGCTGTTAACACTACCACGTGTATTTGTGTACATTTTTCAGTTCATAACCCCACAGGCTCCTCCCCTATATTTTCAAATATTTGTCAGTTGGGTTTAAAAAATTATTTGAAACTAGGAATAAGAGATACTTTTTCACAGTTTCTTTTTTACTAATACAATTGTTTGATATCAGACTACTTCTGTGCCAAATATTGAATTATTTTATGAGGTGGAATTTTCAGTATTTTGAAAAAGGTGTCCCTGATTTAACTATGTACAAATGTAAATGAAAAACCTGCCCTTGCTCCATCTAGTGGCTTTTATACGGCAGTTGGGCATAATATTTATGGATCCAGATAACTTGATTATGGAACATAAAAACAAATTCGATTGTGGATATAGTGAGAGCAGTTAATCAAACAAAACAATAGAAGTCAATGAAACGATACAGATTGTTGACATGCAAATCTCAAATGTACGAAGAAGTGCGTCATTTTCAACGGTTATACGATTCAAGACATATAATCATCAAATGTACAACATAATAAGACATAGACGATGTAAGTGCAACAATTAGTTAATGTTTTCCTGTCTGATATAAGAATTCCTAGGCAGTGCCGCACAGGCAATGCAGTTAAAGTAATGAGTTTCCGCGAATCCTTTGAAAATGAAGTGAAGCGATTACTTAGAATTAGACAATATTATGTAGACATCATTAATTAAAATGGCTTTGTTTGTGATGTCTTATTTGGCCTTTTATTCATCTTTAAATTGTTCTTTGTTTCTCTGTGTGTTTGTGGTTGTCTGTCGTCCTTGAATGCTACTTTTCATGTACGATTTTTATATCTATATTTTGTAAGATATAGCATAGCATGTTCATCAAATAATACAAGAAAATCCGGCGTGCTCTAATTTACAATATACAAATTCAACAAAGACAAAGTGGTATGTGGGGAACCTCCATACACATGTTAACACATCTGGTACTTTGTACTACAATATGCAAGAAAAAGAAGAGCCTCAGTTCCGATAAAAACAGTTATCACATAACTTATGGTGTGGGAGTCATTACGTGGTCCGAGTATTAACTTTCATAACCCATCCAACCCCTTCTCCAAGCACCGAAACCGGGGTTGGCTGGGGTATGAAATAAAACCTTAGTTTCGGCTTAACAAATCTGTATATTGTAAAATTAACAACATTTAATATGTAATTTTAGACAGGTTGTCGCATTTGTTAAGTTACAAATGTCTTTGAACGTGTTTTATTGTTGAAATATCCGTTATAAAATTATGCTAATATAAGCTTTCCCATCGCTTATAGAATTCAGGCGGAATCACGAAATGGGAATAACACCATTCTATATTTTCGATATAGTTATAATAGTATATAATTATAATTATAATTAGTATGCAAATGAAAGCGGCAAAATGCAATAAAAGTCGATATGTGAGTTATGTGATAAATATAATCTAACATTCGTTCTCATTCATTATTGAATTTATTAAACTCGTTAGCAAAAATTAATATAATGCTCGGCAAGAGCCTCGCATTATATCGTTTTGCCAACGATAAATTCAATAATGAATGAGTACTCGTGTAAGATCCTCTATTTATAACACAGGTTGGATACCTATGATAGATTATTATAATCTTGTATCACAGTGAGCTCAAAAATGTCATCACGCTCATACAAATATTCGCTACTATTTCATCGTTTAACTTAAGAAAATATAATAATAATATAATAATAAGAATAGTTTAGACCCACTATTCCAGTTATAATAGCCCTTATTTTTATCACATGCGTTTTACTACTCTAACACTTTGTATCAAGCCTGATGGTATATTAGCCATGTGCCACTGGCCAAGTTAAAAAGAAAACTTAACCCACGCGAACTCACACAATAACGTGTTGTACTTCTATTTCCTTAAATGGGCCTCGAACCTTCTAACCTCGAACCTTCTAACCTGCAAATTCTATAGTAAACACTCCATTTACGATGGAGCCACGTTTCCACGTTTGCATACGCGGTGTCATGATGAAAACCTTGAATGAGCATGATAAAGAATGACAAAATAAACATGAAATGGGAGTCCTACCCCTATGCCTCTAGCGGGATTTGCAATGGTTATATTTTACCCCGGCAACCACACGGGGATCCTTAAGAAAATCAACATGTACATATATCACAGGGTGATTGATGGATCTAGTTACACGCTAGCCCAACATTGAAGTTATGTGAATGCATGCACGCACAGGCACACACGTGCGCGCCAAATTATACAGATTTTCTTTCTTCACAAATTAGTAAACATCATCTGCATGAAAGCAGTTAAAACACTTTTTTTCTTTGAAGTTGCACTGTTAATATGTTGAAAGTTTGTCTGAGAACACAGGGATGCCAATAATCATTAGAAGTTTGAACGTTTGAGCATTTTGAAAAAACTCGACAATACGCAAGGAACTACACCATTACTATGCTTTAACGTAAAACTTTACTGTGTTTCTACAAATCGGACATTTTTTTAGGGCTGAGGCACACTGGGGACAGCTGACCATGTGACCACAGGGACGGAAGATGACGTTGGCGAAATCATCCAAACATATTTCACACATACTTTCCTTGAGTTTCTGGTTTTCTGGAAGCAGCTTTTTGAGGTTGTCTGAAAAGAAAATGTTTTTTTTAAACAAGCATTGTAACTGATGTGCATATGTAGTTTTATTGCATACTGTGTATTTGTAGTTTTATTACATACCAGATAAGTATATCCGTGTTTGTTTAATATACTCTTACCCGCGTGTTTGACAATTTCGCTCATATCCGATATGTACGCAGGTGCTGGACACTGAATGGTGTATTGCACATCAGACAGATGCTCGAAAATATGTTATCAATACGTCGTGGTCGTCTGTTTGCGTTTTAAATCAAATAGGTAACAATGTTGTTCAGCGGATGACGTCATGTAATATTTAATGATAACATTCGAGGTTCCTAACTGTTGTTAAATGTTATCTCTAGTTATTTCGAAGTTTATAGGAATATCGATCGCTGGTTATTTCATGTTTTAATAATTAGCTCGAACATGGAGGACATACTACTGCTGCACCACATGTGACGCCTATTTAAGGCGGTAGTAGTCTACTCAGCACAATACATAGACGATATTTGTTTGTTTGGAGTAAATATAGGATTTGTTTTCACCGAGAAGTGAGAAAGCCTTAGCACGAGTGAAAATATGCGAGTTTCCTCACTTCGAAATGAAAAAAAATCCTAAATTCACAATAAACCAACACATATTCTATTTATTACATACTCACATCCTTTACACTTATGGAGAAAAACTTAATACGCCAAAACAATGACGTCAACAACGTCAACAATGTCAACAGCGGCATTACGTCATTTTCGGTATTTCACATGTGAAATATAAACAAAGAAAATATAAGGTTTTATTTTAATCATGAAATCCACTATTTCACTGGAAAGTATATAACAAAGCATATTATATATCAAAATGTCCGCTTTAGCCTGTATATTATAGAACTGCATGTTGCACCTATTGGAAATAAGTGGTACAACAGAGATATCCAAGATGGCGTCCAAGATGGCCGCCAAAATGGGTAGGTATTTAAAAATCATTTTATAATAATTTTAAAGATTGCATTAGTGTAACCACGTTATTTATTACATAGATATAAAAGTTGCACGAAAGCTAAAATAACACTATATTTTAAATTATGTAAATGGCGTCACATTTGGCCCGTCCCAGGGTTCACATGTTTTACATAGACTTATATAGGGAAAACCTTTAAAACTCTTTTCTCTGAATCTACAAGAGTCAGTTTAATATTTTGCATTTATTATAAGCATATGGTCCTCTACAATTTTATTCCAATAGTATTGGAGTGACATGTTATTTTGAATTTACTATTAGCTTATGGTCTCTACCAATTTTGTTCAAATGGTGAGCCTGATGTTAAATTTAGCCCCGCCCCAGGGGTCACATCTTTAACATAGACTTATATAAGGAAAAACGTAAAACAATATTCTTCTCTGAAACCACAAGGTACAGAGCTCTCATATATTACATTTAACAACGACGTATATAGAGAATATTTAAAAAAAACTTCTTTGAGTCCACAAGGTGTAGAGCTCACAAATATTGCAAGTACATGTAGCATAAGATTATGGTCCTTTACCAAATTTGCTGAAATAGTGACCCTGGGGTCAAATCTGTATATACAATAATGCACATAAAACTACTGCCAATCTCCATGCCATAATGTGTGTCGTCTGCTGTAAACACTACCACGTGTATTTGTGTACATTTTTCAGTTCATAACCCCACAGGCTCCTCCCCTATATTTTCAAATATTTGTCAGTTGGGTTTAAAAGATTATTTGAAACTAGGAATAAGAGATACTTTTTCACAATTTCTTTTTTACTATAAATACTATTGTTTAATATCAGACTACTTCTGTGCCAAATATTGAATTTTTTTATGAGGTGGAATTTTCAATATATTGAAAAAGGTGTCCCTGATTTAACTATGTACAAATTTAAATGAAAAACCTGCCCCTGCTCCATCTAGTGGTTTTTATACGGCAGTTGGGCATACTATTTATGCATCCAGTTAACTTGATTATGGAACATAAGAACAAATTCGATTGTGGATATAGTGAGAGCAGTTAATCAAACAAACAATAGAAGTCAATGGAGCGATACAGATTGTTGACATGCAAATCTCAAATGTACGAAGAAGTGCGTCATTTTCAACGGTTATACGATTCAAGACATATAATCATCAAATGTACAACGTAATAAGACATAGACGATGTACGTGCAACAATTAGTTAATGTTTTCCTGTCTGATATAAGAATTCCTAGGCAGTGCCGCACAGACAATGCAGTTAAAGTAATGAGTTTCCGCGAATCCTTTGAAAATGACTTGTGAAGCGATTTCTTAGAATTAGACAATATTATGTAGACATCATTAATTAAACTGGCTTTGTTTGTGATGTATTATTTGGCCTTTTATTCATCTTTAAATTGTTCTTTGTTTCTCTGTGTGTTTGTGGTTGTCTGTCGTCCTTGAATGCTACTTTTCATGTTCGATTTTTATATCTATATTTTGTAAGATATAGCATAGCATGTTCATTAAATAATACAAGAAAATCCGGCGTGCTCTTATTTACAATATTCAAATTCAACAAAGACAAAGTGGTATGTGGAGAACCTCCATGCACATGTTAACACATCTGGTACTTTGTACTACAATATGCAAGAAAAGGAAGAGCCTCATTTCCGATAAAAACAGTTATCACATAACTTATGGTGTGGGAGTCATTACGTGGTCCGAGTATTAACTTTCATAACCCCTCCAACCCCTTCTCCAAGCACCGAAATCGGGGTTGGCTGGAGTATGAAATAATTCCTTTGAACGTGTTTTATTGTTGAAATATCCGTTATAATATCATGATAATATAAGCTTTCCGATCGCTTATGGAATTAAGGGGGGTTCACGTAATGGGAATAACACCATTCTATATTTTCGACATAGTTATAATAGTATGTAATTATAATTATAATTAGTATGCAAATGAAAGCGACAAAATGCAATAAAAGTCGATATGTGAGTTTTGTGATAAATATATTCTAACATTCGTTCTCATTCATTATTGAATTTATTAAACTCGTTAGCAAAAATAATATATCGTTTTGCCAACGATAAATTCAATAATGAATGAGTACTCATGTAAGATCCTCTATTAATACAACAGGTTGGATACCCATGATAGAATATTATAATCTTGTATCACAGTGAGCTCAAAAATTGTCATCACGCTCAAACAAGTATTCGCTACTATTTCAACGTTTAACTTAAGAAAATATAATAATAAGAGTAGTTTAGATCATGACCCACTATTCCAGTTATAACAGCCCCTATTTTTATCACATGCATTTTACTACTCTAACACTGTAAAACAAGCCTGATGGTATATTAGCCATGTGCCACTGGCCAAGTTAAAAAGAAAACTTAACCCACGCGAAATCACACAATTACGTGTTGTACTTCTATTTCCTTAAGAAATTGAATTGGGTTTTACGGCGCACCAACACATGAAAGGGTATATGGCGCCTAACAGGAATGAACATGCCAGGCTCATCCTCCATTTACATCAAGATAAAATATGGAGAATGGGCCTCGAACCTTCTAACCTGCAAATTCTATAGTAAACACTCCATTTACGATGGAGCCACGTTTCCACGTTTGCATACGCGGTGTCATGATGAAGACCTTTAAGGAGCATGATAAAAAATGACAAAATAAACATGAAATGGGAGTCCTATCCCTCTGCCTCTAGCGGGATTTGCAATGGTTGTATTTTACCCCGGCAACCACACGGGGATCCTTAAGAAAATCAACATGTACATATATCACAGGGTGATTGATGGAGCTAGTTACACGCTAGCCCAACATTGAAGTTATGTGAATGCATGCACGCACAGGCACACTCGTGCGCGCCAAAATATACAGATTTTCTTTCTTCACAAATTAGTTAACATCATCTGCATGAAAGCAGTTAAAACACTTTTTTTCTTTGGAGTTGCACTGTAAATATGTTGAAAGGTTGTCTGAGAACACAGGGATGCCAATAATCATTAGAAGTTTGAACGTTTGAGCATTTTGAAAAAACTCGACAATACGCCAGGAACTACACCATTACTATGTTTTAACGTAAAACTTTACTATGTTTCTACAAATCGGACATTTTTTTAGGGCTGAGGCACACTGGGGACAGCTGACCATGTGACCACAGGGACGGAAGATGACGTTGGCGAAATCATCCAAACATATTTCACACATACTTTCCTTGAGTTTCTGGTTTTCTGGAAGCAGCTTTTTGAGGTTGTCTGAAAAGAAAATGTTTTTTTTAAACAAGCATTGTAACTGATGTGCAAATGTAGTTTTATTGCATACTGTGTATTTGTAGTTTTATTGCATACTGTGTATTTGTAGTTTTATTGCATACTGTGTATTTGTAGTTTTATTACATACCAGATAAGTATATCCGTGTTTGTTTAATATATTCTTACCCGCGTGTTTGACAATTTCGCTCATATCCGATATGTACGCAGGTGCTGGACACTGAATGGTGTATTGCACATCAGACAGATGCTCGAAAATGTGTTATCAATACGTCGAGGTCGTCTGTATGCGTTTTAAATCAAATAGGTAACAATGTTGTTCAGCGGATGACGTCATGTAATATTTAATGATAACATTCGAGGTTCCTAACTGTTGTTAAATGTTATCTCTAGTTATTTCGAAGTATATAGGAATATCGATCGCTGGTTATTTCATGTTTTAATAATTAGCTCGAACATGGAGGACATACTACTGCTGCACCACATGTGAGACCTATTTAAGGGGGTAGTATTCTACTCAGACCAATACATAGACGATATTTGTTTGTTTGGAGTAAATATAGGATTTGTTTTCACCGAGAAGTGAGAAAGCCTTAGCACGAGTGAAAATATGCGAGTTTCCTCACTTCGAAATGAAAAAAAATGCTAAATTCACAATAAACCAACACATATTCTATTTATTACATACTCACATCCTTTACACTTATGCAGAAAAACATAATACGCCAAAACAATGACGTCAACAACGTCAACAATGTCAACAGCGGCATTACGTCATTTTCGGTATTTCACATGTGAAATATAAACAAAGAAAATATAAGGTTTTATTTTAATCATGAAATCCACTATTTCACTGGAAAGTATATAACAAAGCATATTATATATCAAAATGTCCGCTTTAGCCTGTATATTATAGAACTGCATGTTGCACCTATTGGAAATAAGTGGTACAACAGAGATATCCAAGATGGCGTCCAAGATGGCCGCCAGAATGGGTAGGTATTTAAAAATCATTTTATAATAATTTTAAAGATTGCATTAGTGTAACCACGTTATTTATTACATAGATATAAAAGTTGCACGAAAGCTAAAATAACACTATATATTAAATTATGTAAATGGCGTCACATTTGGCCCGTCCCAGGTTTCACATGTTTTACATAGATTTATATAGAGAAAACCTTTAAATCTCTTTTCTCTGAATCTACAAGAGTCAGTTTAATATTTTGCATTTATTATAAGCATATGGTCCTCTACAATTTTATTCCAATAGTATTGGAGTGACATGTTATTTTGAATTTACTATTAGCTTATGGTCACTACCAAGTTTGTTCAAATGGTGAGCCTGATGTTAAATTTAGCCCCGCCCCAGGGGTCACATCTTTTACATAGACTTATATAAGGAAAAACGTAAAACAATATTCTTCTCTGAAACCACAAGGTACAGAGCTCTCATATATTACATTTAGCATCAGCTTATGGTCCTCTAACAAGTGTATTCAAATGGTGACACTGGGGTCAAAACTGGCCCCGCCCCAGAGGACACAGGATTTACAACGACGTATATAGAGAATATTTAAAAAAAACTTCTTTGAGTCCACAAGGTGTAGAGCTCACAAATATTGCAAGTACATGTAGCATAAGATTATGGTCCTTTACCAAATTTGCTGAAATAGTGACCCTGGGGTCAAATCTGTATATACAATAATGTAGCCCAACTCGCCCACAAGGTCAGACTTATTCAAGCATAGGCCATGCACATATTCATGTTTAAACAGATACAGTGATATTATAACCACAGTAATAGGAGCATAGTATAGGGACAAACATTACAATATTTTCTTCTCAGCAACCGCAGTTATACACATACTGAGCATGAACAGATGGATACAGCTACCCAACCAGCACCGGCCCTGGGAACATAACCTTGCGCCATATCTCGGACATTGTTGAGATACCCAGCCTAAAGTCATATATACACTCAATATGTATGAGCTCGCAGATACAACCATCCAACCAGCTTCGGCCCTGGGGTTCAACCCAACCCTTTGGTAATAACTTGAAAACCGTTGATCCAACCCCTATAACCATACACTTACTGTTGCATGAACAGAAAGATACAACCATCCAACCAGCTTTGGCCCTGGGGTCCATCCCCACCCATGGGGACATAGCCCCTTGGTCATAACTTGGAAACGGTTGAGATCCCCACCGTATAACCGTATATAAATGTGCTGGGCCTGAACGCTGGGAGGCTGACGTATGATATTTGCGATGGCGCGCCATCGACTGATTGATCTAATTCTGTTGTGAAATTATAAGCTTCGTTGACATTTTTTTTAATCTTGGCAAAGACCATCAGGTGGTCGATTCAAGGTAAGTTTAGCCTCATGTTATTATTATTATTTGTTGTTGTTGTTGTTGTAGTATGGCTGGGTGGGTGGGTTATACTTTTTAGGGTTGGGACAAAAACGGAGGAGCATGAGGGTAACGGGATAAATACCTATATACGCTGGGCCTAAATATGACATGACTTCTATAAGAAAACTTTATTTCTCATAAACTGATAATCTGTTGTTTACATTTTGACAAATTACCTCCCGTTTTGCTATTATCTTGCCATAAGTTGAAATTTTCAGTGAACATATGAGCAATATAAAAATGTATTCAGCATATTTCTGCCATTATTATACTGTTTTGCCCGTAAAATACATTATTGATGTGTTATCTTGTTCAATATCTCACACTAACCTGATACCTATATTTGTGGCGACCATCTTGGACGACATCTTGTATCTCTGTTGTACCACATATTTCCATAAGTGCAATAATCCGATCCATAGTCTACAGACCATAACGGTCATTTTGATATATGATATGTTTTATTTACCGAGTAGACTACTACCATGTTAGATATCTCCGTATCGCGTATTGATAAAGCAACTTAAGTAGAAAATATTACTTAAGTCAAAATTTAGGATTTTTGCATGTTTTCAATATCTTTATTAACCTCTACACTACAGAGCGTCTATTTTAAGATAATATTTAGGTGTGGGTTTTATTAATCCGTAGCATTTTTAAAACTATAAAGAAGATGTCTCCTTTCATACTTTTTTTTAAACGATAGAAAAATATATTTCACTCGTGTCATAGTGTTTTCAGATGAATCGAACACGTATGTTATATCCTCCATAGCTTACCCATGGGGATAATCATAAGGTTATTTACATTATCTTCATGGTAACTAGATTTATCTCATTTCTACTACGGTACTAAAGAACATCAAATTGACATAGTTAATATTTCTGATACTGTCGCTTCTTTTCCCGATTTGCACTTTTTAATCAAAATGGAGAAATAAAAAACACAATTGATGACAAGAGAGATAATTTTAATTTCGATTTCGGTAACTATCCCTACTTAGACGGGGATGTTACCAGAGCAACCTATTAATGCTGCCTTGTTGGTTAGAGATTCCCCGTGGGGTAGAATACAACCACTGCAATCTCACAAACACACTGCCACCTCACAAACACACTGCCACATGCAGAGGGGTAGGACCCCCCTCCCGCTCCATTCATATTCATTTTGTCATTTTCTGTCATGCTCATTCAAGGTCTTTACCATGACACCGCGTATGCAAGCGTGCAAACGTGACTCCATGTGAAGCGCTGTGGTCTAGTGGTAGAGCGTTGGACCCATGATCGAAAAGTCGTGGTTCGATCACCGCCATTGCCATATGCGTTGTATCCCTGAGCAGTGATTCAAATAAGTTCATAGAGCTTTCGTTACAATCGATGTAAAATAAATAAGTTTAAACTAAACGTGGCTCCGTGGCAGGTAAGAAGGTTCTAGGCCCATTCTCCTTATTTTATCTAGATGTAAATGGAGGATGAGCTTGGCATGTTCATTCCTGTTAGGCGTCATATAACCTTTCATGTGTTGGTGCGCCTTAAAACCCAGTTCAATTAGAGATTAGTTCATGACGGAGATTTCTTTATTTACACTGTCCCGTTTTATTGGGATGACAGTAGGGTAAGTGTGAGGTTTGGTGCACCCTAGAACCTGGTTTAAACCATCAGCGGCCTTTTTTGCCACTGACCGTTCCAAAGCGGTAGCCCTATTGTCGACCCTTTTTGTGTTTGTGACGTCATATGCCTTTTATTCTTTATTAACATTGCCATTCATGTTCGTCCTTTTGCGTGTTTTTCTGTGAAAGCTGCATTTCCTATTCGACTTTTATACTCATTTTTTATCTTATTGAGTATATGTTTCTCAACGTATTCGTTTTTCTACAGCTTGTAGTCGAGTTGATGACTTTAAGGACTTTAATCAGCTACAGCTACACCAATAGGGTTACCGTTACCATAAACTTCGAAAAGCCTTTTCAAACGTGTATTATCGTAACTCTGACTTGCTTCAAAATATGAAAGTATTTTAAGAACTCTTCTGCGAAGCGACTATCACAATCTGACTTTTATGGTGACGTGATTTAAAATCTTCGTAAAATCCTTAGTCATGATCACTTTCATAACAACTTTATGTTTATCGAAAGAGCTCATGACCCTATCATTGTGTAACGCGCTGTAAGTTGAGTGGTTGACCCAGTTACAGTTCGCAACGATGCTTTCCTCTTTGTTTGTGCGATGACCGGACAGATTGTGGACCCTTTAATGACGTCTACCCAAATCCTCAAAGGACGGTAGCTTGTTTTAAATCGTGTATTGTCGTTCCCTTAATGGTTAATTCTCTTAGTATCTCGCTTATGCCAAGTCACAGAGAACTTGCTTCGTGGCTTTCTAAGATATGTGTTTTATAGTCATATATACATGATCATCTTTGCGTTATACTTATATTGCCTATTAATGCTGCCTAGTATGTCAGAGGATATAGCATGGCGGGGATGTATATATTTACACTGAGTCAGATCCGTCAAAAGAGAGATGTCAATCAAAAAAAAAAAGCGACAATATCAGAAATGTAGTTAATGACCACTTTATTAGGTCATTAACACAACTGTGCACGTGTAAGAGTTAAACGTAATACAATATATTTTTATTTAGTTTAAGAAACTGATATTCTAAAATAGTGTATGAATATTTAATTGGGTTATAATGTATGTATGTCTATAATATTTCAATAAGTTTGTGATACATTTAACAAGAAGCTATATGAAAGGTCACTCGGTACAATGTATAACTGTAAAAATGGACAGGAGAGCGATATGAAAATGTCATTCAGTGCATTATATAACTGTTGGATTGGACTAGCGAGCGAAATAAAAAGATCGCTCGGTGCATAATATAACCAGAAACCGTTTGTTCGTTCAAGACGATTTCAAATGATTTTATATTTATATGACATAATTGTTACGCGTTGAGGATGACAGACAGGAGAACTAGACAAATACACACTGTATTATGAGCGGTCAGAAAGTGCACATGTCTGTGATTGTTGATGCATTAGATAAGGCCAATACAATTAATTAACTTGCAGTAAGATTCAAGATTCAAGATTCTCTATTAAGTAACGTAAACATTACAATGTTTCTTGTTACGTGATACAATGAATAATATTATATACAACAGCCAATCGTGATAAGTATGTGCATAGACATAAAGGCAATGAGCAAAACATGATTTATACGGAAAAGATATACAAATATATATTGAACGTGAGGTTGTACTAAGAAATATAAAAAGATCGGACAGGGAAAGTAGCATTCAAGGAGGAGAGTCAACCACAAAACACAGAAACAAACACGCAGACAAACAAGAAGGCAAAAGTAATAATAAATGCAAACGACATCACAAACACAAAAGGATTGACAATAGGGCTACCCCTTGGAACGGTCAGTGGCAAAGTAGGCCACTGGGGGCTAGGGTTAGGGTTAGGGATAAGTACATTGACAAGTTAGAACAATGCAATGTGTATGTATGAACATATATACATATTGAAATATCATGAAGAACGTTAAAGCATATAGATGTGCAAAAGATGGTGTAGTATTTAACTTTAAGTGAGATTTACGTACATTTTCATGTCGACTGATTATGTTTTGTCGAATAATTGTCGCCTGATATACAAATGTACAACGTTTTGAGTTATCAGAAAAACTAACAGACTGCATTAGCTGAAGAAATTTAAAAACGCGTGGTCTAACGTGATTTAATATATTGTTTTCGAATGTCAGTGTATGCTTGACATTTACAAATAAAGTGGTATTCGACTTCTAGATCACCAGAATTACAAATTAAACAGTAGCGTTGGTCATGGGCGATTCTGTTAACAACATAACGACCTGTTTCAATCCCAGTTGATGCGATGTCTTAGCTTAGTAAGTGCAAGTACGAATAGCTCGTTTTCTAGGCCTGTATATACCCATACTTAAATAGAGAATTTAGTATAAGAACTCGTGTTTATTCTTGATTGCAGCCATGAGCCAGTAACAACGTTCACAAATACATTAAGAAATGAAAAAGAAACAAGAGGAAAGAAATAATTTTGTAATACATAATTTTTTCAATTGGAACTGCAGCATTTGTCTGACAGACTGACACATGTACACACCTGGACTCGGATCAGAATAACTAATTGAGGCTTCGTCCACGTCTTGTGTATCACACATCGACACATTTGTGTGAGTATCAGCTACATTGCTACAGGCAGATAACTCAGATGGTACAGTAGACGGCACAGCAATGTCACAGTCGGATTCATCAAGGTCGATTAAAATCTCACACAAATCTGTACCTTTAAAGTCTGTGTTTCCTGAATTATACAAATAATGTTGAAGTAATGTTTTAAACGTCAGAAGAAATATATAACAAAAGATCATACTATAAAAAGATTATGTCTCACAATATCTTCCGATAATAAATCACCAATTACCAGCTAGCCACCACTCTTTATTACAATTAGGACTCGAACCAATGTATTTCGCTTAACGCTTGACCGCTTAAAACACCGATCATACGCGGAACAAGGTTGTTAAAAAATTACAATGACGGATAGAACGTGACCCCACCAAGTTAACATAAAAGCATTGAAAACAAGGGTACTACCTTGGAACGGTCATTGAAAACAAGGGTACTACATTGGAACGGTCATTGAAAACAAGGGTACTACATTGGAACGGTCATTGAAAACAAGGGTACTACCTTGGAACGGTCATTAGCAAAATGTCCATTAGGGGATTGGTGTTACATTTGTTCCAGCAGATGCTTACCGTTATGTGTTTGTATGAAGATATCAATGGCTCTTTTTACCAAATCTTCAGAGAATCCAGTCTGGACACAACTCTGCGCTGCGACGCTGTTAATGAGGGCTTCCTTTGATGTATGCGTTTAAACCGCAAATCAAGCAGTCATAAAAAGAAAAAAATGATTATGACCATATGATTTATTTTCAACAATACTGTTGAATAAGAAATGGTATATGATATTTAAATTTTAGGGTTAAGTCTTTAATTTTTTATGAAAATAGATATTATTGTTTCCACATTTTAAGTGAAACTGATGCGAATCTTCATTCACGGAGGATTCCGGGACGATAGGTATTTAAAAAGATAATTGTGAGACAAATTATCAACCAAACAGTGTTTAAATCAACAAATTTATATCGAGCGCTTTCGGTTTTAATCGACTTCTTCAGGATGAAATTGGCGATAAAAGCCGAAAGCGTTATCTAGATTTAAATTTGTTGATTTATTTCAGGATATATTCAGTATTTATATATATATATATATATATATATATATATATATATATATATGTTCTACAATAGTTACATAATTTCCTAATGTTTCCTTATATATCTGAAAAGACATTTAAAAGCATCATTAATCCATTTCAAGGTCGTTTGTCCCAATGTAGCGTAATAACACTTATTCAGCTTTTAAAACTCATTTTAATATTATAGTACAGTTCAATCAGATGTGGTACAATACCTCTGCCCGTGGCGCACCCTGCACGGGTTTTTCTCCGCGTGTAAGCATGTCCACATAGTGCTGCCCTTTCACCAGTAGTACATGGGGACAGCTTGGATACCATTTAGCGTGCTCCTCCCACGGACTATCATCAGCTTCCCAGTTACGGAGACCCCCTCCGCAGTGAAAACACTTCACACTGTCCCCATCACCTGTATTTAAACAATGGAATATATACCATTTAGCATGCTCCTCCCATGGACTATCATCAGCTTCCCAGTTACGGAGACCCCCTCCGCAGTGATAACACCTCATACTGTCTCCTACACCTGTACTTAGAAATTCGGATTTTAACTTATAATAAATAGTTTGACGATGAATTTAAGGACGCAGGTGTTATATTTGTAGTGATTTAAATACGTTTCGTAAATGTAAATCGGAAATGAATAGAATTAAAATGTACAGATTAGAATTAAATAGAGAAAAGAGAATAGGTTTGTACTGTTTCAGGCAAAGTTACCAAATGCACGTGAATAATGGAAGATGTTAAAAGGTATTTCAAAGCTATAAATAATGCTCACAGTATTTTTTTCAAGTCGATTTGGTTGTAATTTATTTCAACAATAGCTACCAATAATGTATGCGGAACTTAATATCGAAATAACCAACTTGGAAATATTGAATTATACGAGTATAAAATTATTACGCAGGTATCGTCACTGATTAATGATTGGTGTTAAACTTTATTAAAGGGACATGCGACAATTTGATTATTTAAAAGCTCGCGGCGCCCCGTTAGTTATCTACAAAACTTGCATTTGTTCAATAATTAATATTAATTATAAGAATAATAACAAGGAAATTGTGTTTGAATATTTCTAAGTGTTTGTGTGTACAGCTATATATGTATCTCTTTTTGGTTATATCTGATTTTAAAATAAGCAACTCCTCTTCAATTATTAAACGGAGTTGATGCAACTTTAACTGAAGCATCTTCTAAAGAGTTTGAATAGGTCCACTGCTACTTATTCTAATGAGCTGCAGATCAGATTTCAATAATAACAAACATCTAACATTTAACCATTTCTTCTAATGTAAATTTACATTGCTAAAAACTGAGATTAATCTTTCAATCATATTACTATTATATTATCATTAAGTTGTCTTTTTGTTTATAACTATGGTAATTTCCAATTCTTCATATTCTAACCATGATATTTTCACAATTCCTCACATTCTAATCATGAAACAACATTCTATTTAGTGATACATTACACATACTATTGCAGATGTCTATCATATTCATATTACAACATTATACAACACAGATGCAAAAATTAAAAACATGTTCATTTTGTCTAATGATGATTAGTTTATCTAGTACTCAGTTTTCATAATAAATGCGTTTTGATTGTTGACAATTACAAATGAAAAAATTCTACACACTGTTCGTTTATTTTATCATATTCATCATCCTTTCTTATGTAACTGTTCTGGTCGGTTTGTGATAATTTGTGTCACTGTTATCTTGTATAAAGTCTTTCACGTGGTTACATTTCCCATGAATGTGTGACGCTCCACGCTTTCACCTAATTTTTGTTAGGAGATAATTTGGGTATTTTCTTATACTTTCACTCATAACCAGTCCGATAGACTAATTTATTTTAACACAGTCTACTGCTTTGTAATTATCATCACTTCCGGTGACGATTTTCTAGGGCAAGAACGCATAAAATCTCTCTCTCTCTAAAATTCTTTGCCATCAGCTATATTTGTAACACTAAACCTTTCGGAAACTCTATAAATTGAAAGACCACATCTCTATTGTAATACCTAGCTCATTATTTAGGCCGTATTTAATTTATTTGGTTGTATTTTTTACTTCTAAACTATCCTGTCGGCCTGTACTTTCGAGAAAACCAACGTGAGGCATGACTGACATTTTATCGATATTTTAGTATGAACATGAGCATGTATTGTATGAAACTAAATTATAGAATAATGCATACTGATAATTAAAGAAATGTTTTGTATTTGAACTAAAATGACATTGCATATATGGCTGATCATTGAATGTTACATGCAGTGATGTGTAGCGTGTTTTAGACACCATATATCTACAGCACTTTGAAGCCATGACCCTGCGTTAATCGTAAGACATGCGTATTCATATCGCACTGATATTGTTTATGAAATAAGTGTCATATTTCTGAAGGAAATACTCGAATGTATGTAACTTATGAATTCTACCATAAAGTATGTTAAAACATCACCCTCCGAGGTAACCTTTATTTCATCATGGACTTCGACATTTTCTACCTTGATTCAGAGTGCTGAGTTTTATATTACGATAGTGTAGACTAGCAAACGCTGTGTTGTTATTTCACGATAAGTCATAATCTTTGGCATGCTGTCGTAAATTTGCCTATTTGGGGCGAATAGTTAGACGAATGCATGATTCCCTGATATTATCCGATTTAGAGATGTGGACCACCAAGTGGTGTTAAAATTATGTCGAGGGTTTAATAAGTTGTTCAACTGGAACGAATAACCGAAACGCTTGCATAGGCTTATGCCATAAGCTGGGTTTACATTGTAGTTTTGTATACATGTATGAACTTGTGTTTATTGCTAGTTTTCGACTGTTGATGAACAGATTGGGTAGAAAATTGTATCTATTATATATTGTGGATGTCTTACTTAAAAGTGGATAGGTCTAACGACTCTACATTACATTAATCTAAAACATAGTTGCTTATAGCTTTTGTAACGACTTTCTTATTTAAAGCTAATGTCCATGGATCTGATTATACATGTCGTCATGCATTATATATATTGAAACTTACTAATCATAATGATGTTTTCTCAGTATGAATAAATGTTATTTAGGTACTTCTGTTTTTGGTGTTCCCTAAAAGTCCAATATATGTGTTGCGTTTTGAGATGCCCTTAAATCTAAAAGACGTGTACATACTGACACGCCGAATCCATTTTAGGAAAGTTATGGGGGTTCAGGATGGTAGTTGTTGACTTGTCAATGGCGGCCATTCTGGATTGCCATAACTTATGTCAACCGACTTTAAAATGAACCCCGAGATTAGCCAGGGCGGAGTTCTAGGACCTAGTTTATTCAAACTAGTATTCCTAGAATGTCCTTATGTTATGAGACTTCATAAAACTTTAAAAACAACTATCGAAACAGCAAACGATAGGGTCGGTTGTGACAAATGGAGCGAAGGTCACCTTGTACATATTCATAATTTTAAGTCAAAGGTCAAATAGGGAATGTGTGTAGCGTTTTTACTTAGCAAGTATTTAAATTTAAGATAAGAATTGGTATTTAAAGGAGATGAGGAGTGCTACAATGTCTGGGGCACTATTTATTTTGTTTATGATTTGCTGCAACTTCAACTCAAGTATGGATTATGCAGCAGTGTAATTTTCATATAGAAAAACAATTTTCCACTTGAAAAATCACCAGAAAAGGTGGGGTCATAAGACATCTAAGAAAGTCTTGTTTGTTTACTAAACAGGTCAAGGGTACATTGTTTTCATTGATAGTTGCTCATAAAGTGTACAGATAGAGTTGAAATTTCGTAAAATGTTCATCAGTGATCCAGTAAAACCTTTTAATACGCTTCTTATACAACCAGAAGATCGAATAGAAATGGGCAGTTTTCATCTACCTAAAATGCCCATTTCCATCAAAAAAGGAGGGATTACTTTTTATTATAGGAACTACATTCGACTACATCTCAGAGGTTTACGTGCAAATGGTGGTGGTAAACCTCATATAGAAAAGTACAGTGATTTTGTTTGTACGGTATCCTGTTAGGCCTAATACCATATATTTTGTATCCAACTAGTATAAACAAATCAATAATAAATAGACAGGAATGTGAGAGTTTATTTGTCGCATAACGCCAAAAATGCCACATTTTGTACATTTATCTGTAGCTACCTTATCATGACGTCTTATGTTGCTCCAGTCTTCTTCCCACGACACATAACCCTCGACTATTTACGTAATTCGGTATTTTAACAGTTACGTAACACGACGAGGCTATGTTGATGGACACAGAGCTGCATGAACGATGATTCGGGCTTTATTTGCGTATTTTGTACACAAATATAATTATTATGAACTTTTATCATGGAATTATTAACTTTCACACCTCAAGTTATGTGATAATTACTAAGTGGAAATAAAGCTTTCATCTGTCACTTCATTTTTAAAAACTCTAAATTTGCAGGCTAACATACCTGTATACACCAGACCGGCTTCAATTAAAACATCAGGCTTGAGAGGATGGTTCTCCGGCCATGTCTTGAACGATTCTGCTCTTTTTGAGTGTACCGCATATTGAGGAAACTTTGGTTTCTGGAACGATTCCGATTGGTTACTTTCTACACTGGTCAGATAGTGCTGGTTCACTTCTAAATTATCTTCTGTTGTGGACATGACGCCAAGTTAATGTTTATAATAGACACTTCGAATAAACGTTTCTGAAAACACACAATATAACACACACAATATATACTGCATTTTAGAATATACCAACCGAGGTTCAACCAGAGGAAAACGCTTGACTTTAAAAATTCAGCAACGGTGTGGTAATTAGTTAGTTGCCGACGAGTCCGAAATATGGTTAATGTATTAAACCAACGCATTATTAGTGATCAGAAAATGGTACACGGCAATTTATTTTAAACGAACGGCTTCCAGTTATATTTTTCCTACATAACTTGCATTTTTGCAAATCACTATTAATAGCATTCAATGACCACAGTCAACGAAAAACACGCAAAGACAAACAATTATTACAAAGATTAAATGAAAGGCAAGGTATGACATTACAAACATAAATGGGTAAATATAATAGGGCCACGGTCATTGTCAAATGTCCACCAAACCTCACTCTTACCCTTTTGTCATCCCAGTAAAACCGGAGGGTAAATAAAGATATCCCCGTCAGGCTATATTCTCATCTACAATGCAGTTACTAGGCAGTATATGTATAACACATAAATGATCATGTATATATGAATATAAAAAGCAAAAGCATAGAAAGCCACAAAGCAAGTACTCAATGAATTGGCAGAAGTCAGAGCAACAAGAGAACAAACCGCCGTTAAGGGTACCACACAACAAGATTTAAGACAAACGCCAAACGCTAGTCTTTTGAGGATCAAGGTAGACGTCATCATACAATCCAAGAGGAAAGCATAGTTGCGAATTATAAAAGGGTCATCATTTTAACAATTTTAACAAAGAACCAGGCTATCTCGCTACTGGCTGTGCCAGTCGTGTAAAAGAAAATCAACTGCTTAACACAACATTATGTTATGAATTATTATGCCCCACTTCCCGAAGGGGGTGGTGGGGAGTGTGTGTGTGGGTGGGGGGGGGGAGGGGGAGGGGGAGGGGGGGCATGTTGTTTTGCAAATGTCTGTCGGTCAGTCGGTCGGTCCATCCCAAGAATGGGTGGCACTACAAACTCGAAAATTGGCAGGAATGTTTGTGTCATAGTCTAGTTGTGCACCTCCCCTTTTGGGTAGATTCGCATAAGAAATGTGGTTGCCATGGTAACAAAACATTAAAAAAAAATGTCGGTCGGTCGGTCCATCCTGAAATCTTCTTGTCTTTGCGATAACTCAAGAATGGCTGGAACTACAAACTCAACATTTGGCAGGAATGTGTGTGTCATGGTCTAGTTGTGCACCTCCCCTTTTGGGTAGATTCGCATAAGAAATGTGGTTGCCATAGTAACAAAATATGTAAAAAAACACTAAAAATTGCCTGTCTTCGCGATAACTCAAGAACAGCTTGAACCACAAACTCGAAACTCGGCAGGAACGTTTGTGTTATGGTGTAGTTGTGCACCTCCCCTTTTGGTTAGATTCGCGTAAGAAATGTGGTTACCATTGTAACAAAACTTGTTTGAAAAAAAAGTCGCTAAAAATTGCTTGTTATTTTTTAAAACAATTTTTTTTTCATAGGAAACTAGTTTATGGGTTCAATTTTTATTAATAATTTTTGTTTCAATTTAATTTTTTTTTATTTAAAATTATTTTTCTTTTTTTTTTTTTTTTTTTTTTTTTCTTTTTTTTTATTATTACTTTTTTTTTTAAAATTTATTTTTACATAGTTGTTCAATACATGTTATGTGTCCCGTTTGTTAGCGGTGGGGGGTGGGGGAGGGGTGGGAGGGGGGTGGGTGATTTATGTTTTACAAACATCTCTTGTTAATATTACATAGTGGTTCAATACATGTTATGTGTCCTGTTTGTAGGATGCTGTTAAATAATTACGAAACTAAATGACTGTTACCAAACAAATTAAACAGTGTGGGTATATAAATATGTAATAACCATGCATCCAGAGACTACCTGATTTCTATTTTGATGTGATTTACAGACTTTGTAAGATCCTTGGTCATAATGACTTTCAGACAATATGTACAGGTCATAATTACTTTCATACAATCTGTACATACATTGTTGAGGTAATCAAAAGACAGTAAAATGCTATCATTTTGCAATGTTTATTGGTTGAACTATTTACAGTTTGCAACAATTCTTTCCATATTGATTGGGCAGATTGTGGACCCAATGATGGCGTCTACCTGAAAGTATGGCAACGAGCTTATCTCCAATCGTGCCTTGCCGTGCCCTTAATGGTTTATTCCCGTGTTGCTCAGACTTCTGGCATGTCTCTAAGTACTTGCTTTGTGGCTTATTAGGCTTTTGTTTTATGATCATTCAGCTGCCTAAGGCAGTTGATCCTTATATGGGTTTTACATGTGTCTATCATGTAGCTGACGATAAGCATGCATCACAACTTCAATTCTTAGTGAACTCGTCTAAAAAACTTGAATGGTATAAACACAAAAACTTGAATGGTATAAACACATATTTTGCAATGTTCAAAGGTTACCGTTTTACTTGCTGAAATGACGTTTTCGTAGATCAGTCTACAGAAGTGTAGCATGCGTTAATATTTTTACGGAGCATAATGAAAGTAAAACTGAATGAAACCGCAAATATTGGAATGGAATAAGTGCAAATTTGTATGTTCATGGAATAATACACATAAATCCACGAATAAATAAGCTTGGATCTCGCAATCTGCATAATGGATTGAAACGTCAAGCATGCATTATTCATTATAAGACCACAGCAAAGAGCCACCTTACATAAATCTTTGTTTTTATTTTAACAAAATTAAGGACCCGTGTTACTGAATAAAAAAGCAGTTTCATCTTGTCCAGTCACTTTAAAAAATGATTTGTATTGATTTTAATTTGAAGGATTATATCAATAAAACCTTGGCCAGGTTTCAAATAAACAATATTGATGCATTCATTGTGTAGTTATTGCTTTTGATAACAACAAAGGGCAGTGTTCCAAGGACAGACTGAACCAAGATCAGTCTGAACATCGGAGAATTAGACTATTGTGGGGGAACTAAACCAGGAAAGACTTCAAATACAATTGGATTAATGGGACTCTTGACAATAGAATTAGGACTTTATACTAAAATTGGTAACATAATACTGGTTCTAATACATTTGTATTATATAAGTGAATATTTTTAAATGTAATATTTAAACAAATTTGTTGATTATATTTTTTAAAAAATAAAATGTGTTCCTGGTGTTGAACTTTCTTTCTTGTTGCATTTTCGGGTAACAAGTATCATTTTCAGATGCCTTCAAGTTAGATGCCGGTCATAACTGAATGATTATATTGTAGCCAAGAGATAGTTATATCGTGGGCACGATATAAAAATACTCAACAGCGCTTATAACGCAATACGTATGATTTCCCTTGTATTTTAATATAAATATGTGGTACGTATTGTTGACTGGTAAGAATGAACTATAGCTGTAAAATTGTATCAATATGTTTGTGTGATTTCAAGGAAAATGCATATATCTGACATTCTAAAAGGTGAAAATAAGGTTCCATTTAGCCAATTTTTAAACCCAGCATTTCAATTTTCAGTGAAAATTAACAAAATATATTCCATAGGATTTACATTGAATTCATTTTCGAGTTTACGTTAAAATAAAACACTCTTTTCTGAAAATTATGATGCATTAACAATTTTTTTTTTTTCCAAATCAACAAAAAAGTAATGAAAACCAATTACAGGTGTAGTGCGGTTTTATAAGCCAATAATACCCAGTGTTGAAATTGAAAGGAAAATCGGTGATTGCGTTATCAGTTGCGTTTAGTATATACGTCGATATCGTTGTCACGATACTTAAATCGTGGCCACGAGATAGCTAAGTCGTGACCATGAGCTACTAAGATAAATAATTTCAAAATGTCCCCTCCGGGCTTCCGTACTTTTGGGTTAAATCTCGTGTCTGTGCAAATACTGTCTGCTAATATTAGACATGTGAAAACCTAGGTCAATTTAAAAATAAATATATGTATTTATAGCCGAAACTGTCAATATCTGTTTTGGGTTAAATTATATTTTTGTCAAAATTTGCTCAAAAATAATCAAACGAATTGTGGTGCGTATGAGAATCATATGTATTATTAAGAATAAAGCGTGAGGCAAATTGGAAAACAAACGAAAAACTGTAACAATTTGAAAACGAAAGTAGAAAACCAGAAATCCGCTAGTTATTTGTTTCTTTTTCTCATACATTTTGCAATTATCTGCAGTGTGCGATATATGTTTAACATGTATATATGACCATTAACAATGATGTTGATCATAAAAAGCCGGAAATTCAGCAGTGCCCTTCAGGCTCCTCCGTTGAAATACCGGTATACATGGTAATGAAAGATACAATATACGATTCGAAATAAACAAGCATCCTTTAATACTTTATTATTAAACAGAAACATTTACCTTTATAACGTTAAATGTGGGAAATAAAAAAACAATTTAAATAAGGTCATCTCACCTTTTTTGACGGGTACTCCGAATAGCTATAGGCATTGAGTAAAAGCCAGAGTGGAGTCTTGGACAGGAGTCTTGGAGTGAAGTCTTGGAATGAGTTTTGTAGTCAATTTTTGGCAAATATCTGGGAACTGTTTATATCTACTACCAAGACCACCACCACCCATTATAATAATAATAATAATAATAATAATAATAATAATAACAACAAAAGCAAAATCAACAAATCAATATTCTACACCTTAATGCACCTATCTGACCCCGCTTCCTACATATGATAGCATGTTATAGACACACAGTTTATATACAATATCAAGGCTTTAGTTTAAATTATAAATGGAAAATAAATATTGAGAGGCTTATCAGACACCACTTCCTTACGATAAATGTGGATTTTGCTTTAAATGTGGACTTTTACCTTTTCTAAATAGATTTATCATGCAGATATGCACTTTTCAGCCTAATAAATGGGTGACCTAATACATTTTGCTTTATAAGGCACTGACCAATAAAGCAAATCAATGCGGAATCCCTCGGCGTTTATTGTACGTAACGTTATCTGACGTCATGTACGTAACGTTGCTTGACGTCATAAAACAAACAAAAACACAAAAACATGGCGGCGTCCTCGATAAGCGTAACATTCTGGGAAATAGGTAATAATAGTAATTCATACAGAAAATGTGGATAATCTACATGATAAACAGTGCCTTTTTTATCAAGTTCTTAGGCTCAACACGAAAACGAAGAATGGCTCGGCATTCTTCGTTTTGTAAGCCTCGCCTTATAAACTTGATAGTAAAAGGCACTGACATAATACTCTCCATTTATTAGGTCTGATCGACAACGAAAGTGCTTTTTTTTTAATTATTTTGATCAATCAAGTTTTGTTGAAATTAAAACAACATTTTTTGTGAAATTGTTTATATACAAGTAAGAAACAAGTAAATTTTAAAAAAATTGATGATACACCAAATTGCTTAGCCATTATGGAATGGAGTTATAGTCCTTTATTTTCTTTGAAAATATTATTATTGCAAAAAAACAATATATAAACCATATCTGTTTGGTGTGAAGCCTTAATGCTATTAATATACGGGTTCCTTTTGGATACAGGTGTCCATTTAGAATACTTTCGATAATGGTAGCTTTTTGCTTTGTTAATACAGTTATGGACCATTAATTTACCTTGAAAATAGTAGTTACTGCCATTACAATCTTGCTAAATTGTAAATTTCAAAATTTGTTGACTATTCTGTGTTACAGTCAGAACGAACTAACATTATTAATAGCAATTAGAAGGCATTATAGGTATAACACAAAACGATCATGTATATATGAATATCAAATGACCTAGAAAGACACAAAGCAAATACTTGTCAGAAGCCAAAAACAAAACGAGAACGAACCGTTAAGGGCACGATAAGACAATATTAAAATCAAACATAAGGCGTTACCATCCCTTGCCGGATTTAGGAAAAAAATCATCATAGGGTTCACATCGCAACATTAATTGTAAAGGATTGTAGCAAACAGTAAATGGGTCAACCACTAAATATGCATTATTTACCAAGTTTAACACAGATCGTATTAATGTTATAATGACCAATGATCTTAAGATACATATCGTCACCATATAATTCACGTTGTGACGGACCTTGTCCCAGAAGAATAAAAGTACTTTTAAAAGTAGATTTGAAAAGGTTTGTGGGTATATACAACTCTATGCACCATTTGCAAAACCGACTATGTACCGATTCATAAATTACACAACCATCCTTATGTGAGGTTTGTTGCACCCTAGAATCTGGTTTAACCCCTCAGCGGCCTGGGGTTTTACATAGACTTATATAGGGAAAAACTTAATAAATCTTCTTCTCTGAAACTACAAGAGCAGTTTAATAGTTTGTATTTACACTCAGCTAATGGTCTTCTACCAAGTTTGTTCAAATGGTGACACTGGGGTCAAATCTGGCTGTGCCCCTTGGTCACATGTCAATCTTGGTTTATATTAATGAATGTTTAATTTATTTTAAAGCTAGCCAAACTTCAGCCAAATACATCTTTCCCCCTGAAATAACAAGAGCATCTGATAGTAGCCGTAGTAATGAGATGAAGTAATCAGATTGATAAATATCACATGGCCAGGTAATTAAAAAGTAATCATTGATATACAATTCTACTTTTCTTGTTTATTACATGTATTACTGTATTATACACATCTGCTAATATTACACCCAGTCCAGCCCTTTAGTCTCACTATAGAAGTCAATGCCTTAAAATGGTACATATTTTTTTCAAATCTACTATGGTGATGAATTTCAAAAATACTATCTAGTAGATATTCGAATTTATGAAGGCTCAAGGTCATGATTTATACTATTAAAAAGAAATCCGAATACATTTCTTTCATTCGACGGGGGATATCAATTCATCGAATTTGTTTGTTTATTTACCTTTGACTGTTTGTTAAGCGATGTTCATGTAATTGCTTGGTACGACTGGGTTAAAGTAGAAATCGCGCTGCTGTTACGAAATGCAAAGTTTGCCACAAATCATACGGTGGTATCATATTTACAAGACCCCCAACATCTGTTAATATATAAAACAAATCAGGGACCTGTTTTATTCAACATCTTACGACAAGTCTCACATTTTAAAAACGTTCACTTTTTTTTCACCTAAACATTCAATGTAGACAATTATGTGTGCACGTAGTGCAGAAATATCACATGTATAAGAAAATGAAATGAAATGACGTTTATTTGAAAGAGTAATTTATAGTGAAGAACTTAAAAAATTGATTTACGATCAAACTGGTCGTAAGTTGTTTCATAAAGCGGGGCCCATGAGTATATCTTTCCATTTAAACGTTTTCGTTTTTTTCAGGCTTGGGTCCGCGCCTATTTGCTGGACAGAAACGTGTGTTCCATAATCCAGCCTTTAAAGGTTCTGAGTATTGTTTAATCATCCTTAGGATATGTTGCCTGATTTTTAATTTAGTATTTTGACTGTTACTTGTGATACGCAGGCTTCATAAACTCTGCTCCCTACTAAATTCCATTTGGTTTATTTTGCCAATTGTTTTCTCGTTAGGGCAAATACTTTTGTTAGAAACTATACGCCGCTGGCCATGGAATGGTATGAATGATGTGAAAATACCTCATTGAAAGTTCCATGTTCCCCGTGAAGTGCATACCATCTTCGGGATGGCTCAGTTTTTTGAACTATAGATATTTTAAATATTAGAGATTTGCTCAACCTGGTTCTGGAAGGCGGAAATGAAAGCATCCACATTTTACTACCGTTCTCAATCCATCCGAAACTGCAATATTTTGCGTATTTATCGTGTTCGGCGAATTTAAAATTTCTCCTTTCATACTCTTTTTTACCATTTCCAAACATCTTTATCATACCATAGGCATTATAACCTCTGGTCATTTATCATGGTCATCTTCAACTTGATGAGAAAGAGAAACAGCACGGTTAAAATGGCTCGGCTTATCAGAATCTGAGCATACATTATCCTTTATTTTTTTATCCTACGCTTACCACCAAAAACATCAATGACATAACGGGATTATTTGGAATTGTAAATAACAGGTTGGCTGTAGGAGAATAATAAATAAATCTCTCTCTGTCTCTCTCTCTCTCTATCTCTCTCTCTCTCTCTGTTTGTATCGCGTATTAAGTCTAGTACACATTACTCTCTCCCTCCCTCCCTCCCTCCCTCCCTCCATCTCTCTCTCTCTCTCTCTCTCTCTCTCTCTCTCTCTCTCTGTGTCTGTATCGCTTATTAAGTCTAGTACACATTACTTATTAAAATAAAGAGAATATTACAACATCATGATCATAGAATTAAACGAATTATAATCAAACGACTATAATAGTGCCTATTCTTTTTTATTTTGATTAGAAGAATATGTATCACTACTTTTTAATGGGATACTATATGCTTTCCATTTTGATTGCGTGATGATCCTACCTAGCAGGGACGTAGCTAGACTTTTTTTTGTGATGTGCAGGCCCGACTATTTCTAGTCGGGTATGGCATGCTTCGCCGGAAATTTTTGAAAACTTAGGAGTCTCTGGTGAGTTTTGGCGTATATTTAGATATAAATTTAAGCAAAATTGCCCTTTTCCTTTTGTCAAATAATAAACAACCCCAAAAGAAGTAAGGTAAATATAAAAGAAATTAAATGCCTTATTGAGCTTTTGTTGTTATTAGTTTTCATTCATTTGGAGTTGTTGTCGTTTATCAACACATCTTGGGTTATATGTGATGGCAAATTTTAATGGTGAAGGAATACCTGAAATATATGAACAGTACTCAGTACGTTCTGTATGTAGCTGACACACTTTCGCACTACGGTATGAATGCCCAGATAAGGATCCGAACTCACGACCGTAGATGTGAAAGCAACGTCATCTTAAGATAGTGTCTATGAGACCACTTTGTCATGAAGGACCTACAGTGAACTTTTAAATTGTCTGTAAAATGATTGTTATTTTCTGTGTCAGTATTTAAGTATTTAAGTATTTTTTTGAAACTATATATAGCTAGGGATGTACCAAACAGTGCTTGTATTGTACTCTGAGTATAGACTGCCAACAGTCCTTAGTGTTTTAACCAATTCCTGTTTTAACCATTAGAGTATTTCTCTTATGCATCTGTTGATTTATTGTTAGTTTAAGGTACAATGCTGATACAGAAAAGAATATACTCTTTCTATAGTTTGGGATTAAATATTCATTACTGGACTCAACTCCATGACTCCACTCCAAGACTCCACTCCGTCTTAACATATTTATCGATTTAATATTTAATAAAATCGTCTCACTGACAAACCTGAGAATATATTTAGAGAGAGAGAGAGAGAGAAATTGAATAAAACGAAGAAGATGCCTAATGTACATTACGATTGATGCGATGGTCGATGGTAAGATGCGATGGTCGATAGTAATATGCGCTGGTCGATGGTAAGATGCGATGGTAAGATGCGACGGTCGATGGTCCATCGCATCTTACCATCGCATCTTATCATCGACCATCGCATCTTACCATCGACCGTCGACCTAGGTCGATGGTCGATGGTAAGATGCGATGATAAGCTAGCCTTAACGGGACACCGTAGTTTTTAGTTCAACTGAGCCGAGGCCTCAGAGGTATGGTGACTGATTTCTGCCATTTCGTCTTTTTCGTTATTTCGACGTGAAAAGATCACAGAACAAAAAGACGACAAATGCAGCGCGAAAAGACGACAGCACGACGGAATGAAAAGACGACATTTCAAGGGTGAAAAGACGAAAGAACGCCACGCGAAAAGACGACACTTCAGCCACGAAAAGACGCCATTTGATATTGTCGACTTTTCGTTATTTCGTTTAGCCTTCTGTCGACTTTTCGTTCTATCTTTCTTTCATCTTTTTGTTCTGTTGTCTTTTCGCGCTGCATTTGTCGTCTTTTCGTTCTGTCGTCTTTTCGTCTTTCAGCCTTCCGGTTAGACAGGGCAAACAAAAAGGCTGAGCGCCAGGGTCCAAATGTTGTATATAGAGAGTTTGCATGTTTTGCATGGAGTTATATAGGGAAAATCTTGAAAAAATCTTCTTCTCTAAAACTACAAGGCAAAGAACTAATTAGAGGTTAATATACGGCCGTGGTGTGCCTTTTGTCGATAATGGCACACCTAGTGCATTAATGGCCCGAGGGCTTTAGCCCGAGGGCCATGCACTAGGTGTGCCATTATCGACAAAAGGCACACCACGGCCGTGTATTTGCCTTTTTATTACATACCTTACTATATTTATAAACATATAAGTACTGTAGTCTACTAACATTTTTTTGCAAATAAACGAATTACTGTATGTATGTTAAATTAATAAGCTACGTTAAAATCCGTTTTCTGCCTTGTCTGTTTTTAAAAACCACGTCTGTCACTAGATCTATAATGATTTATTTCGTCGTTTCAACGACAACAATATTTACTGGGCTGTGAAACTGCTGTCGAGATTTCAACGTCCGCTCCTGCGCTCTATAGCTCTCCACTATGACGTTTTTGGTGCTTGATGACGTCGACGTCATCGCGTGCGGACAGTCTGTTGCTACTGTGCCGATTTTCCATAATCCATAATGGCACAGTGTGCCGATTATGGATTTCGAAAAAGGACTGATAATCATTGTTTTTCTACTGAAATTTGTTACTATTTATAGTAAGGTATGTAATAATATATATTATATATATATTACATCAGGGACTCAGATCTTGATTACATGTAGCATAAGTTTATGGTCCTCTACTAATTATGTTCAAATGGTGACCCTGGGATCTAATCTGGCTATCGTCCCGGGGGTCACGTATTTATTGACATTCACAATATCGTTTGTTTAGTGTTGTGTGGCGGCCGCAAAAAGTTGTCCCAACTAAAATCAGTAGTATTATTACTTACTTGTCCTTTGGGATCATCAAGCCTGTTCGTTGTAGCTTTAAAGTAGAATATCGCTTAAGCCGGTGCAAGGAGGCGTGAGAGGTGTTGCACTTCACATTACCTGTCATGAACAGACTCAATAAAACCGCGTCTGCTACTTTTATCTCTTATTTGTGTTTGTTGCTTCCAAGGGATCACCTTTTCGGTATTTATATATGGAAACACATCAAAATAAATCTTTTTCTCTGAAACTACAAGAGCCAGAGGTTTAATATATACCATAAGCGTATGGTCCACTACCAAGTTTGCTCAAATGGTGACACTGATATCAAATTTAGCTCCGCCCTAGGGATCATACGTTTTACATAAACTTACACAGGGAAAAACGTGAAAAATCTTTTTTTCTAAACCACAAGTCACAGAGCTCTCGTATAGAGAATGTTTCAAAAAATCTCCTCCTCTGAGACCACAACGTATATATTTCTCATATATTGCATGTAGCATACGATTAAAGTCGTTTAAGAAATCTGTTCAAATGAAGGCCCCTGTGGTAAATCTGGCCCTCTGGCCCTGTCCTGGGGTCAGATTTTTATATGAGTTATATAGGACAACTTTAAAATTTCTTCTTCTCTGAAACTGCAAGAGCTAGAGCTATACTATTTTGTACCATAATCCGATGGTAATCTATCAAGTGTGTTCCCACCCCAGAGGTCACTCCTTTTATATAGTCTTATATGGGGGAAAACCTTAAAATACGGTGTTCTCTGAAACCATAGTTATATATTTACTTAACATGAACAGACGGATATCATCGGCCCCGGGGTCTATCTCCACCCCTGGGGACACAGCCACTGGGTTATTACTTGGAATCCGTTGAGAGCCCCATCCTATAATCATATATACACTTACTGGGCATGAACAGACGGATCCGTCCCCACCCCTCGGAAAACAGCCCTTAAATCATAACTATAACCATGAATACACTTACTGGGCATGAAGAGTTGGATACAACCATCCAACCAACATCGGCCCTGGAGTATTCCCTTCACTGGGGATATAACCACAAGGTCATGATTTGGAAACTGTTGAGATCCCCGCCCTAAAGTCATATATACACTTACTGGCCATGAGCAGACGGATACAACCATGCAACAGCATCGACCATGGAGACCATCTACACCACTAAGGGACATATCCCCTTGGTCATAACTTGAAAACCGTTTAGATCCTTTCCCTATAACCATATGTACAATTAATGTGCATTAACAGAAGGATACAACCATCCAACCAGCTTTGGCCAGAGGGTCCATCCCCACCTAGCCCCTTGATCATAACTTCAAAACGGGTATACATTTATTGCATAGCACATCTTTCATGATATAAATGTATTCGGTCAGTTATTTACAACCGATGTGAAATTAATAAATAACAAAACACAGTACTCACTAATAATACTTTTAATAATCACAATTAAATAGTTATATGACAATACACGTTACAAACAATGTGACAATACACGTTACAATCAATATGCCAATACACATTACAATCAATATGACAATACACGTTACAATCAATCTGACAATACACGTTACAATCAATATGACAATACAGGTTACAATCAATATGACAATACACGTTACAATCAATAGGATAATGCACATTACAATCAATATGACAATACACATTACAATCAATATTACAACAAACATTAATTACAATATATAAATGGCATAACTGCTATGATCAATCTGGCACCTTTAACAATAATTTAAATCATCGTAAATACTTATTTCTTTTAATTCAACTATGAAAGTTCAGTTGTTACTAACATGCACACTAACGTTTGTCTTGTGGTATATGACGGCTGTAAAAGGTGTCTTAAGTCAGTAGTGTTATTACTTAGAAATTCTTTGGGATCATCTAGCCCAGTCGTGTGGCCTAAAAGCAGAATACCGTTTAAACCGTTGCTTGTGGTGGCTTTTAAGTAAGATACGTCTTAAATCGATGGTAGAGAACGTACATAGGATGTATTGCACTTGATATTACATCTCAGAAAAAGGCTCAGTAAGTCCGAGTCTGATACTTTTATCTCTTCAGGAAAAACATACAGCTATTAAAAAAATCCACATTGACTTTAAAAATCTCATAAAATATTATAATTAGTCTTTAAAATCTCATGAAAATGAATTCAGTTTAACCGAGTCTGATACTTTTCTATCTTTGTTGTGTTTGTTGTTTCTAATGATCCACTTTTCAGTATTCTTACAATATTATTGTTCTAGGTGTGTCATCTGGTATGATAGCAACATCCACGTGTTATGAAACTACTTATAACATCGGTATTGAACAAATATCAACATCTAGGTGTGGCATAACATAAGGTACATGAATATAACGTAAATAATCGTATGTTTTACGAACTCCGTCAATATAAGCAATTATTTGTCTGATAAATCATAATTTAAAACACAAATATCATCATTTACAGAAAACTGACAATTAAAAAGTCCTCACATATGTACTCACAAATACACAGTCAGACATCTTCTTAACATCTACTTCTCTGGCAATACATATCATACAATGGCAATACATATCATACAATGGCAATACATATCATACAATGGCAATACATATCATACAATGGCAATACATATCATACAATGGCAATACATATCATACAATCAAGAAGATCTTGTCTTTACCTGAACAATTGCCATCACACTGAAAATAACACGACGCTACAATTTCATCGTTTAAAATAAAACAATAGAAGAATAAAAAGAAACAAGGGGCCAAATGAGGCCCCGTATTGATCTACTTGCTTGATCATTTGGTAGAAATCAAGTGAAAACAAGCGTATATGCTCTAAAATTGGCGGGGAAGGAGTGAGGGCAATTTGTAAACCATATATCTGCTGTTTATAGTCGGATGTGCTAGTTTTTTAATAATGCTGTTACTGTAACAACTTCATAAAATAATAAAAAACAAAAACAAAATGACCCGTTGGGTGGAATAAGGTTGGGATGAAACATGGGGTAGGAATAACGGATGGATGGATGTGAGTTAGTTTTTAAACTTGTCTGGGATTTTATTGATATTAACAGTATAAACAAGTTCGGTAATGACCAGGTGAAAGTAAGGTAGCGACAGATCTATCAATTCGCAATACATCAAGGACCATAACTCCATCGTCTCTAGTCTGACATAAATTTCCCCACTTTCTTCTATAACCGACATAACTGAGATAATGTCATCAAAGCTGACTATTACCTTTAAAGGGACACATGTCAATCTTGAGTTTTATATCAGGCAATACAATTAGTACAGCGATGTATTTATCCTGTATCATTTTGACTTGAGAACTGCTTGAATATAATTGAATAAAAAATAAGAATTCTATTTCCTTCATTATTCTACACATTTTTTAAATATATTATTGATGCAATATTATCAAAAGTCAATAATATAAAAAAAAATGCTTTGAACTATTCTAATAATTAATATTAATGATTGAACGAATGCAAGTTACGAGAAAACTAACGGGACGCCGTGAGTTTTTAAAAAATCAAGATTGCCGTGTGTCCCTTTAACTTGTCCTGATTGCTGATTTCAACTACTATATTAATTGATGGTAACAATCAGGAGAAGTTAAAGTTAAAAATCAGGTGAAAACGAAGGTCATATCTCTTTATCAATGTCTCGCTAGTTTTTTCTGCATAACTTGCATTTGTTCAGTCATTAATATAAATTATAAGAATAGTATTAAGCAAAATGTGTGTTTTTGCATATTATTAATGTTTGATATTATTGCACAAATAATATATTAAAACGTATAGTATAATAATACGAAATAGTGACTACTTAAAATGTGATTTATTTAAATGTAACCAGGGTAAAAGTAAAAATGATACTGGATAAATAAATCGAGACACCCATTTCAACCACTTCATGATTGCCGTGTGTCCCTTTAAAGAAGTTAACTATAGAAGAAAGGACCATAACTCCAGTGTTATTGGACATTTGCCCGAGCTTTCAAACTTGTGTTCAGTGGTAAAAGTATTATATCAAAAGCTATTAAAATCTATTTAATATGCATAAACTGTTTTTTTTATTGTGGAATACTTAACACAAGAAGATAACGGAACGTATACATAATACAAAACACGTCATTAATGCGTAACAACTGGAAACAATTATTGTTTGGTTAATAGAGTAAGCAAAAACAAAAAAATAAAAACAAATTTTGAATATATGAAACAGCGCAGCGTTATATCGCTATCCGCATTACGTGGTCCGAGTATTAACTTTCATACCCCATCCAACCCCCAAGAAGAGAAAACGGGGTTGGGTGGGGTATGAAATAAAACCTTAATTTTGGCTTAAAAAGTTTGCGTATTGTAAAATTAAAACTATTAATAGGTAATTTTAAACAGGTTATCGTATTTTTCTTTCAGTAAAAACTGTTTTTAAACGTATTTTATTGTCGAAATATCCGTTAAAACTCTTGCTGTTATAAGCTTCCCCTCGCTTAATGGAATTAAGACAGTACCACGTAATGAATTGTGTATATGTCCATGAACAAGTATATCATGATATTTATAATGTTATAAATCTGACTTATGTATAATTTGTATTTGTTGCTTCCAAGGGATCCCCTTGTCAGTATTTATTACATTAACACTAGCGTTTAGTGCTGTGTGGCGGCCGTAACCTGTCATGAAACCGAGTCTGCTACTTTTATCTCTTGTTTGTGTATGTTGCTTCCAAGGGATCCCTTTTCAGTATTTATTGAGAATATTAAAGTGAAAGTCCAACGTAACGATTTCCGTTAAGCATGTAAATAGTAAGATTATAAATGAGCTTTAATTCGAATACCGCTATGTTATTTTCAATACAGTTATGATAGTTCGTCAATCCAAACGATATAAAGGAAATTTAACTCGGATCGAAATGCAACGATAACGAGTTGTGCGAGTAACCGCGCTTACGAGCTCGTTATAATGGTACCGTTTATTTTTTCCTTGTCTCGGCCAAACTTCCCGCAGTGGTTACTTCCCCTATCTGTTACAGTAACCACTGCTACCACACACAAAAAGCTAAGTTTAGTTTTTTGGTTAAATATTTTTTAGGTCAATATTTCACCTTCCTTTGTTCATAATATAGGAAAATAGTGTGAAAAATGGTATCTGGTTATAAAAATAATTTATTTGTAAAAAAAATAATTTGTACCGAATATATATTTAATATGCACTGTTTACTTGTAAACAAACATGTATTACAGAAGCTGTGCGTAAATTTAATAAAGAGGTTACACCCAAGCCAAAACAGATTAAATGTTTTCAACATCTTCTCAAAGGTGATGATGTTATTGCCAATTTGCCTGTTGGTTACGGCAAGAGTTTGCTGTACCAAGCATTACGCTGGAGCCACGTTTATTGTTTTTCTGCCACTGCTCTCGTGATTTGAGCGAGATGGCACCTGAAACAATGCAGGGGTCATGATAAAGAGATTTAATGAGCAAGAACAAATAATGATAAAATGAACATGAATTTGGGGGAGTTCTACCCCTCTGCCTACCCATCCAACGGGATCTGCAGTGGCCCTATTCTTTGCCCCGGAACCAAACGGGGCGCGGGAACCACACGGCACCCCGAAGTATCAATCGGAACTGCCTCGTCGGATTCCGTCACTCGGGAATCCGACTCGGAGAGTACTCGAGGCCATATTGAACTATTTTCAAGAAACGACAACTCTGCAGTAGCGACCTCTTCAATTATAAGATAAACAAAATGGCGACTGCTGGCAAGTTCCGAAAATGCGGTACATATTTATTGTTTTATCAGGGAGTATTCATAGAGATTCCTGATATAATAATGTATTCATACTAAGGTAAACAATATGGTGATTCCCGTCAAACGTGGGCGCTTCTTAATTTATAAGAGTTTCACCTCTTCTTCATCTAAAACTAAATAAAGTGCGAGCAAATGCCATGGCCCATGGGCATCATGCTCATGGTATCAATGATTCATGGTATCAATGATCTGATCATACGCCCCACCAATATATACAGGGCACGGTAGAGCAGGGGTGTCATTACCTTAATAAGTAAGCGAAACCCAGAGCAGAATAGCCGGGTATTTTTATTGATACTTGTATAAAATACTAGTAAAAGTATTGTGGTTTCTCCTAATATCGCGGGTTCTTTAATATCGCGGTAAACACTATTTTTGATGACATCACCCTCAAGCGCCACCTACCTGAGATCAAAATCCCACAATTCATACCCGAAGGTCACGATAATGTTTACAAATACATATCGGCAAAATGTCTCAACTCATAGTAAGTAAAATTGGTTTTCCATATAAATACATAAAAACATCACAGTGTGTAAATTTACCCCACCCCCTTACCAACGAAAGAACCCATACCACTTCGTAAAATAACTTGATGAACTTTGGGGCTCCGTCAAATCTTCGTCTGCTTGATGATATTTATGAATGAACTTGTTGTGGTCACGTGACGACGCTATGTTGCGAACAGGGCACCTGTCAACAGCGCCAATAAATTAAGGGGAACTAACAAAGAAGCCCTGCTGTGCTTTTTCCTACGGAGTTCCCAAATTGATTTGTAGGCGCACATATTGAGTGGGTGCAAGACACTTTGTTTTGTTTCTTGGGGAAAGTGTGACGTCTGTCCACATTGGACACACCTTAATTACAGCTTTAATGTTACAGTTTTGAGGCGTGGCTCTGTTTTCACGTCCACACTGCCTTACAAAGGTCTAAACTGCTTGTACAAAAGTTAAAAAAGTAAAGAAAACAAGAGTGTTGAGTGATGAATTGATGTAACTTGCGTGATTATTAAAAGAAACTATTGAATTTTAGCATATAGTTGTAGATTTATTTGTAGATATACCCCATTTATTTTATTTAGATTTTTTGGCAATTAATAAAATCTAGTCAGGGCCTCCACCGTTTACCGCGATATTAGAGTACTCTCCCCTGACAACAGTAAAAACATAGTTGTCGATATCGGATAAAATTATTTCAATATGTAATCCATCTAATGTTTTAATACTATGTACAAATACAAATGAGATGTTTGTGAACGTAACTAGAACAGAAATAGTTTTAGATAAATGTTGTATTATCATTTATTTAAACTGCAAACGGTAAGTACCGCGATATTAGGGAACACCATCCTATTTATAGTAGCCAGGTAGAACAGTCAAAGTAGCAGGGAGAAATCCCCACCTCCCACCTCTTAATGACACCCCTGGTAGAGTCGTCATTTGAGGAGTGGTGACTTGCTTTAGTGGCACGGGGATATGGGAAAAAGAAACTCGCAATAAAGGGAACACTGCCTGGAACAACAAGGAACACCACCAGGAACACCCCCACCCGTAATTAATAGAACCCAGATAGTTAGAATATGTCTGTGAAAATTCCTTAAACGGGTCTTAACGTTATATTGATATATTTAAGTACATAGATTTAAAACAGAAAATAAAAAATAGAAGTTATTTATACATGTGGATTAATCTAGAAAGTGACATTGAAGTTATTAATAATATGTGTGGATTAACACTGAAAGTCAGTGACGGTGAAATCATTTGTACAGACGGAATTACGCTGAAAGAGACAGTGACATGGTTTATCACTGCGACTTGATACTAAAAGGGATGTTGAAATTGTTTATTTAGTGGGATTTACACAAAAAGAGACAGTGAAATTATTTATACGTATGGATTTATCCGGAAATTGACTGAAGATTCTAAACATGCGGATTTACGCTGAAAGCGACAGTGACGTTGTTATGTGGATTTACACTGAAGGATCAGCAACGTCATTTATATATGTGGATTTTTTTATATAGTTTAGGAACATTACACATACCGTCGCAAGCGTGTTTTTTTTTAAATTGAGAAAAAATGCAGTAAAACATTCATTTCATAATTCTATCTTTGATACTGTTTACAGTAATTAATGTCAACCCATGCATTTAAAATCGTTCTTATATTTTTATTTTTATTCTTTCTATTGACTATTTTTTTCTAAAATTGATAAGTGAAGTTACTATATATGCAAATTTATCCTGAAATTAACAGAGAAGTCCCTGAATTCACCTGAAATTAACACTGAAGTTACTATATATGCAAATTTTTACCCGGAAATTAACACTGAGAGTTAATATATATATATGCGGCAAATTTACCCTGGAAATATTAAACAGTGAAGTTATTATATGCAAATTCATCCTGAAATTAACAGTGAAGTTACTTTATGTGGATTCACACTGGAAGAGACGGTGACATCATTTATATACGTGGATTTACGCTGAAAGAGACGGTGACGTCATTTATTACATGGATTTAAGCTGAAAGAGACGGTGACGTCATTTATATACGTGGATTTACGCTGAAAGAGACCGTGACATCATTTATATACGTGGATTTATGCTGAAAGAGACCGTGATGGTTGATATATACTATATGCACCAAATTAATTCTGTTTAAATTGTACAAAACAAATGAACGGGACAGTCACTAATTTTTTTTAATGCTGCCTACAGATACATCGTATGATACGTATCTAGTAGAAGGTTGCAAGCCCTTGTTAAAGCAGAGGAAATTATTTTAGTATTTATAGCAACAGGTTACACATTTTATATAACCCAGGGCCGTCGATCTGTTTTGGGGGACTGCGACCCTTAGGTGGGGGAATTTTAGCGTGTTTTTACAGGAAAGGGGGAATTATTTTGTGGCTATAATTTTGATTATAATCATTGTTTTAAATAGTCTACAAGTTTTATTTGTATTAAATACAGTTCGTACTCAATATTTTACGTACCAGAAGTTTGTTAAATCGGCAGATCGACGGCCCTGTAACCATACCTAGAAGTTAATGGGCCCAAAAAAAATTAAGAAAGGTTACATCTGAATCGGGGAGCAGTGCCCTAAATGTTTAATGTCCTGAGAAGGTTGATTCCGATTTACTGCATCCGTGGCTTGGATGGTTTGAAACCGATTTACTGCATCCATGGCTTGGATGGTTTGAAACCTCGCCTCTCTCACTGCGAGTTGGAATAAATAAAAAAGCATGTCCTTTCAGATGGGCAGAAGATATACACTACTATTTCTACCCAGGAAAAAGTGGTGTGCCCCCACCATGGATGATATCGATGATCATATATGGCCTAACATGTGCTAAAAATGACGTAAATCATTCAAACAACCAGCCAACCGATTTACTGAACCACCAGGTTCATGTTGATGACCCTCATCTTACGGATGTTGCCAGCTATCCGTCAGATGACTCCCATCAGCCAACTCACATCTAAATCATTTCATGCTTAAATGTTATATTAATTGCATATATAAAATTATGTATTTATTAGGCATATATTTATATTTGCTTTATATTATAAGCACAACAAATAGGCGTCAGGGTTGTCATTAGTAGCCAATTGCCGATCAAAATTATCGGTTAAAATGGTGTTATAATCGGTAAGTTTTGCCTTAATTTATATTTGCAATATGTGACACTGACTTTGTTGATCCCTCGTCAAATTGTTTGGAATTCAAAATGAATCCCTGTTGCCAGGGCTAAATCTAGTTTAACTACTTTGCTGTGAAATTAGAAACTTCAGTTTAATTTTTTAGTTCATTTGCTCTTAGTACAAACATGTACAACTTCTATGGTGTAATCGGTAAACACATCTACCCTTTGAGGGTAGAAGACCCAGGTTCAAATCCTGGTGGGAGTAAACATTTGTTTGGAAAAAGAGCTGGATTAAGCATTTCTAGTATTTCTAACTTTTGAATTTAATTCAATGAAATCAAATTCAATTTAAACAATCGAATATCATAAGTTACAGCATGTCTGGAAACGACCACGAGGGAAAGAAGCTATTACAAGACAATGGCCCATTTAGCAATAAAATCTTTCATGATGCCCTCTTTTCGTCTTTGAAAGCCGTTTCCCTCTTTTGGTTTTGCAATAATGAGCCTCTTATAAAATATTTTACCTAATATTGTAATGCATTGAATGCTCTTAAAAGACAGTCGCCCAGTTAGTAAAATTAGCTTCCCTGAGGCCCTCTTTTCAATTCATCATCTTTAAGGCCCTATTATATTACCCTTTGGTCTTAAAATGAAAAACAATGTTATTTTGCTACAATAATAGGTCTTTTTTAAATATGTTTTATACCATATATTTACAAAAATCTTCCCTGAGGCCCTCTTTTGTCCATATTCTTCTCTTTTTGCTATGACCTTTGCCCTTTAAATCTTGGTAGCCAAACAGAGACTAACGAGTGGTCGTTTTAACGCAGGATGAAACCTAACATGTGATGTCGACCAGTTTTCAAGACGTTTACAAATCCATAAACTCTTCTAACTACATTCTTTCTTTCACGACTGTTATTATATTTATTACCGGTATCTCATTTTAACCGGGTGTGTCTTTAATTGAAATGTTGAAAAATAATAGCTCCATCTTTTCACTGGGCGCTTCAGAGAGCTGAGATCAATGCCAAGAATGGAAGTTTATAACAATTATGTAAATATATATCGATTTTTAGATATCATACAGTAGCTTTTTTCACGTTTAATCTTCATTATTGTGATCTTTATTTTTTCATATTGACTACTGTTCGCATTTAGGCAAAATAAAAAAAAAGTTAAAAAATAAAAAGACAAAAAAAAGAGACAAAAAATGTGAAATACGGTATACAAAATGCAAAGTCTTATTATGAAGGACTAGTGCTAGGTTATGGGGAAAAAACAATAATAAATGTATGAATTGAATTGAAACAAATGTTGTTTAACGGCTCATCAACACAGTATAGGTTATTTAGAGCTGCCCCAGAGAGAGGGGAAGGATACATAGGAATCTGAGAACCGTGCCCTACTCTTATTATCAAATAGATTCCTATGGTTCTTTAACGTGCTCGGAGGATAGACCGATACACGATACTGCCCGGTTTACGTCCCCATCCGTCGGACGAGGCTAACGGAAAGTGTCTTGGTCAAGAACACACCGACGAAACTCAGTGGCGCCATGGAGGATTGAACCTGGGGCCTCCGGCTACCGACTGCGCCATGCCAGCCCTAAAGAAATTATTTTTTGTTTCAAAACCCGGTGTAAAACCCACATTGTCAATACATACAGACTTGCTTTACACAGATAATTTTAATGTTATAGTATCAAAAATAAACATTGTTTCATGCTACACTGATTTTTTCTCAAATTTTGTTTTTGGAAAGAGAAAAAAACAATAACCCATACTGTGTAATATATCTGTATATAAATCCATTGTCAAAGGACAATGTTTTAGGATAGTTTTAAAGGATTAATATACACAACTTCCAAAATTATTATTTTTTCTATAAAAAAAAAGAAGGTTGATTAAGGAAGATCAAGATATAAGCAAGGGTATCTTATTTCTAATTAGTAAGCTTAACTTTGCATGTCCCAGAATGAAAACATTAAGTTTATTTGCTACAGTTTGATACTGGAAAAATCAACAAAGTAAATTGTCTCTATACTCATGATACTAGCAAGGCATTGACTCCACATGGTTTCAAACGTATTCATTTTTAAGTTGATATATGCGATTAGTTTCTCAACTTTGTATAAAGATATTATATACGTTTTAAAAAGGTTAAGCTGTGGAATTTGACGTTGCATCTTGTTTCGATAAATGTAAAGTTTTGCTTGCATGATGATTTTGCTCAAAACAGTATTAAATTTACTATTTCCAAATAAAAATATCTGTTTCTGTTAAAGTTACGAATGCTGTATTGCATTTTTCTGTAAGATAAGTTTGAAGTTTTGACCAGAATTATTTTACTGCTCCACAGTTCCAAAACAGATGTTGGATAGTTTCAGGTGTATCTTTGCAAAAGCTGCACATATCGTTATTAATAATATTCATTTTTAGATAAAAGGTAATTTGTTCCAAATATCCTATGGTTGATTCTAAATTAAACCAAGGTAACTTAGGATCTTTTGTTATTTTATAAGGTAAGGCATATAATCTTTCAAATTCAAAGTTTGGAACATTTCTTCATTTTTCCATTTACTTAATGCTTTGGGATATACATTATTTCTAATCATGATGTCATATATGTTTCGACATCCTTTCTCATTTTGTAGAATTAAGGATAGGATTAGTGGACGAATAGGGTTTGGCTGTTACAGGCTAGATGCACAATATTCAGGTTTGCCAAATAATTCCTGACAGCAGTTATAATACCTTCATATTCAAGAAAATTGGACTGTATATTATAGTGTTCATTCAATTCTATGTATGAATAAAGATTTCCATTTTTGTTTAAAATGTCATTGATAAAAGTTATTCCTCCTGTAAACCATCTTTTGTAAAACACACTAGAGCCTCCGATTGAAATTTAAACATTTTAAAAATGTTTGATGCTTCAAGAAGCCCTTATAAAATAAAATGATGTAATCATTGATCACATAGTGTTAAATAAACTATTTTCATATTGTTTATATTAAATATATGATATCTGGAATGTTTTCACTAGATGATATATGTATAAGATCTATATCTTGCAATAAACTAACCCTCATGTCAAAGGTGTACCCTAATGTCTGTGGATTGGAGAAAAAATATATACTTGCAGACCATATAAGCGTAATTTAACAATATATCAAGTACCATGGACGCCATGGACGTCAGTATGGACTTCATGAGTCATATCTTTCTTTGTTTAGAGTTTTATTAATTGATTTACTGATACAATATCAAGTTCATATATGCATGCAGCTGACATATCACTCTCGACTGACAAAACGGTAAACAATCACTCCCATAATATGATATAATCATAATTACAATGTCTCTTCCTCGTTTCCCTTCAATTCAACCGTAATATTAAAGTATATATTTGGAAACTCAACAAATGCTTCCAAACTATCAGTCATTATATGGAACGAACTGTTTGGGACCGAACGAACTGTTTGGGGCCGAAACGTCCTTGATTTCAACTACGGGATTTATTTTGTTAAAAAGTATAATTTATCGGTCATAGCGATACAATATCAAGAAATTGATCAAAATCACTCACTTATCTGCAATATTTTCATCAATACAACATTATATAGAAGAGCACTATTTTGCGGAGAGCTACAATCGAAAACCGAACCAAATGCTGCATTTTGATGCAAAAAACCATTGAGCGGCACCCAATACTCTCCGAGCCACTATTCCGAGTACGGAAATTTGGCGAAGAGTTCCGATTGAGAGTATTGGGTGCCGCTCAATGTTTTTTGCATCAAAATGCAGCATTTGGTTCGGTTTTCGATTGTAGCTCTCCGCAAAATAGTGCTCTTCTATATAATGTTGTATTGATGAAAATATTGCAGATAAGTGAGTGATTTTGATCAATTTCTTGATATTGTATCGCTATGACCGATAAATTATACTTTTTAACAAAATAAATCCCGTAGTTTGAAATCAAGACGTTTCGGCCCCAAACAGTTCGTTCGGTCCCAAACAGTTCGTTCCATATAATGACTGATAGTTTGGAAGCATTTGTTGAGTTTTCCAAATATATACTTTAATATTACGGTTGAATTGAAGGGAAAGGAGGAAGAGACATTGTAATTATGATTATATCATATTATGGGAGTGATTGTTTACCGTTTTGTCAGTCGAGAGTGATATGTCAGCTGCATGCATATATGAACTTGATATTGTATCAGTAAATCAATTAATAAAACTCTAAACAAAGAAAGATATGACTCATGAAGTCCATACTGACGTCCATGGCGTCCATGGTACTTGATATATTGTTAAATTACGCTTATATGGTCTGCAAGTATATATTTTTTCTCCAATCCACAGACATTAGGGTACACCTTTGACATGAGGGTTAGTTTATTGCAAGATATAGATCTTATACATATATCATCTAGTGAAAACATTCCAGATATCATATATTTAATATAAACAATATGAAAATAGTTTATTTAACACTATGTGATCAATGATTACATCATTTTATTTTATAAGGGCTTCTTGAAGCATCAAACATTTTTAAAATGTTTAAATTTCAATCGGAGGCTCTAGTGTGTTTTACAAAAGATGGTTTACAGGAGGAATAACTTTTATCAATGACATTTTAAACAAAAATGGAAATCGTTATTCATACATAGAATTGAATGAACACTATAATATACAGTCCAATTTTCTTGAATATGAAGGTATTATAACTGCTGTCAGGAATTATTTGGCAAACCTGAATATTGTGCATCTAGCCTGTAACAGCCAAACCCTATTCGTCCACTAATCCTATCCTTAATTCTACAAAATGAGAAAGGATGTCGAAACATATATGACATCATGATTAGAAATAATGTATATCCCAAAGCATTAAGTAAATGGAAAAATGAAGAAATGTTCCAAACTTTGAATTTGAAAGATTATATGCCTTACCTTATAAAATAACAAAAGATCCTAAGTTACCTTGGTTTAATTTAGAATCAACCATAGGATATTTGGAACAAATTACCTTTTATCTAAAATGAATATTATTAATAACGATATGTGCAGCTTTTGCAAAGATACACCTGAAACTATCCAACATCTGTTTTGGAACTGTGGAGCAGTAAAATAATTCTGGTCAAAACTTCAAACTTATCTTACAGAAAAATGCAATACAGCATTCGTAACTTTAACAGAAACAGATATTTTTATTTGGAAATAGTAAATTTAATACTGTTTTGAGCAAAATCATCATGCAAGCAAAACTTTTACATTTATCGAAACAAGATGCAACGTCAAATTCCACAGCTTAACCTTTTTAAAACGTATATATATATCTTTATACAAAGTTGAGAAACTAATCGCATATATCAACTTAAAAATGAATACGTTTGAAACCATGTGGAGTCAATGCCTTGCTAGTATCATGAGTATAGAGACAATTTACTTTGTTGATTTTTCCAGTATCAAACTGTAGCAAATAAACTTAATGTTTTCATTCTGGACATGCAAAGTTAAGCTTACTAATTAGAAATAAGATACCTCTTGCTTATATCTTGATCTTCCTTAATCAACCTTCTTTTTTTTTTATAGAAAAAATAATAATTTTGGAAGTTGTGTATATTAATCCTTTAAAACTATCCTAAAACATTGTCCTTTGACAATGGATTTATATACAGATATATTACACAGTATGGGTTATTGTTTTTTTCTCTTTCCAAAAACAAAATTTGAGAAAAAATCAGTGTAGCATGAAACAATGTTTATTTTTGATACTATAACATTAAAATTATCTGTGTAAAGCAAGTCTGTATGTATTG
>JAWPHD010012847.1:0-72860 GCA_037043455.1 Cyrtodaria siliqua
TTACAGTAAGTATGGTGTGCATGTGTGTTTCAAAAGAGACAACATGAGTGGATAGTGGTCTGAGAACGATGCCTCCAATGTCTCGGTGTAGATGTAGCTTAGAAGTCTTACACCCTGAAGACAAGAATAGAAGATACATTATTTCATACTACATCTTGAAGACAAGATACATTATTTCACACCCTGAAGACAAGAACAGGAGATACATTATTACATAGTACACCCTGAAGACAAGAATAGAAGATACGTTGTTTCATACTACACCTCTGAAGACAAGAACAGGAGATACATTATTTCATACTACACCCTGAAGACAAGAATAGAAGATTCATTATTTCATACTACACCCTGAAGACAAGAACTGGAGATACATTATTTCATACTACACCCTGAAGACAAAAATAGAAGATACATTATTTCATACTACACCCTGAAGACAAAAATCAAAGATACATTATTTCATACTACACCCTGAAGACAAGAATAGAAGATACATTGTTTCATACTACACCCTGAAGACAAGAACTGGAGATACATTATTTCATACTACACCCTGAAGACAAAAATAGAAGATACATTATTTCATACTACACCCTGAAGACAAAAATAGAAGATACGTTGTTTCATACTACACCCTGAAGACAAGAATAGAAGATACGTTGTTTCATACTACACCCTGAAGACAAGAACAGGAGATACATTATTTCATACTACACCCTGAAGACAAGAATAGAAGATACATTGTTTCATACTACACCCTGAAGACAAGAACTGGAGATACATTATTTCATACTACACCCTGAAGACAAAAATAGAAGATACGTTGTTTCATACTACACCCTGAAGACAAGAACAGGAGATACATTATTTCATACTACACCCTGAAGACAAAAATAGAAGATACGTTGTTTCATACTACACCCTGAAGACAAGAACAGGAGATACATTATTTCATACTACACCCTGAAGGCAAAAATAGAAGATAAGTTGTTTCATACTACACCCTGAAGACAAGAATAGGAGATACATTATTTCATACTACACCCTGAAGACAAAAATAGAAGATACGTTGTTTCATACTACACCCTGAAGACAAGAACAGGAGATACATTATTTCATACTCCACCCTGAAGACAAAAATAGAAGATACGTTGTTTCATACTACACCCTGAAGACAAGAACAGGAGATACATTATTTCATACTACACCCTGAAGACAAAAATAGAAGATACATTGTTTCATACTACACCCTGAAGACAAGAACAGGAGATACATTATTTCATACTACACCCTGAAGACAAAAATAGAAGATACATTGTTTCATACTACACCCTGAAGACAAGAACAGGAGATACATTATTTCATACTCCACCCTGAAGACAAAAATAGAAGATACGTTGTTTCATACTACACCCTGAAGACAAGAACAGGAGATACATTATTTCATACTACACCCTGAAGACAAGAATAAGAGATACGTTATTTCATACTACACCCTGAAGACAAGAATAGAAGATACATTGTTTCATAATACACCCTGAAGACAAGAACTGGAGATACATTATTTCATACTACACCCTGAAGACAAAAATAGAAGATACATTGTTTCATACTACACCCTGAAGACAAAAATAGAAGATACATTATTTCATACTACACCCTGAAGACAAGAATAGAAGATACATTGTTTCATACTACACCCTGAAGACAAGAATAGAAGATACATTGTTTCATACTACACCCTAAAGACAAGAACTGGAGATACATTATTTCATACTACACCCTGAAGACAAGAATAGAAGATACGTTGTTTCATACTACACCCCGAAGACAAGAACTGGAGATACATTATTTCATACTACACCCTGAAGACAAAAATAGAAGATACATTATTTCATACTACACCCTGAAGACAAGAATAGAAGATACATTGTTTCATACTACACCCTGAAGACAAGAACAGGAGATACATTATTTCATACTACACCCTGAAGACAAGAATAGAAGATACATTGTTTCATACTACACCCTGAAGACAAGAACTGGAGATACATTATTTCATACTACACCCTGAAGACAAAAATAGAAGATACATTATTTCATACTACACCCTGAAGACAAAAATAGAAGATACGTTGTTTCATACTACACCCTGAAGACAAGAATAGAAGATACGTTGTTTCATACTACACCCTGAAGACAAGAACAGGAGATACATTGTTTCATACTACACCCTGAAGACAAGAACAGGAGATACATTATTTCATACTACACCCTGAAGACAAAAATAGAAGATACGTTGTTTCATACTACACCCTGAAGACAAGAACAGGAGATACATTATTTCATACTCCACCCTGAAGACAAAAATAGAAGATACGTTGTTTCATACTACACCCTGAAGACAAGAACAGGAGATACATTATTTCATACTACACCCTGAAGACAAGAATAAGAGATACGTTATTTCATACTACACCCTGAAGACAAGAATAAGAGATACGTTATTTCATACTACACCCTGAACACATGTACATGAGATATGTTACTTCATACAAATATTAGCATAGCTAGAATAACATGAATTTGCAAGCACAACATTGAGTGGCGAGACCTTATCATACTAGTTGGGTGGGGTTATGGCTCAAATAAAAGTTTTAAAAGTGTTGTTAGGAAAAATATAAGACCTCTTCATTTTTGGTAACATTGAAAAGATCAAATTTAACCTTCGGAATATATCACTTCCATAAACATCGTTTAATATGAACTTTTATTTTAACAGATTAGTTTTTGTTTGAGAAATGTGCAAGCCGTGCTGTTTTGCTTCGAGGCAGCTATGTCACTGAGCATTTCATTCTAAAACAGTATATTCAAAATATTAATCTTTTTGTGTGTGTTTTCTTTTAAAGAGCGTATTTACTTCAAGGAGATATATCATCTCAATAATTTGAGACATTCAATAATGTCATATAATAAATATATGAGTTTATCTCTAGACAATGGTATTTAAATGTTGCCAGATGTGAGACTAAGGAATAAGATGTGGAAAGAATCCTTACAACTGGAAAATTCTCATTGGTCTCCTCTGTGACTGGGTTGTTACATTTACAAAGGCACGACAGAAACCTGAAACATGTAAATACATGGAAAAAATGATTTTCATGTATTCCTATTTCTTTCACTTAATAGAATATTCTATTCAAAATTGACCAAATGATTTTTGAGTTGTTTAAAGCAAAAGGTAATGATTATGATGACAGACAAAGATTGATCCCAACTGCTCACCTCTGAGCCTAGTCATTTCAAAGCTTGGATGACGATGACTATGATTATTAAGATTTAAAAAAAGACATGTAACTGGTTAACTCTAATTTTGGGTACCTCAATATTACTGCGATAATAAAGAGGATACATAACTAGTTATTTCAAACCTTGGGTAACCTAAGATTGAAATAAGAATATGTATACATAGTGATCTCAAAGCTTGGAAGATTCTGATTATTGAGATAAAAAGAGACACACCCAGTTATCTCAAACATTGAATATCTCAAATTATTGAGATGATAAAATACTTACTTAGTTATCTCAAACCTTGGATGACTTGGATTACTGAGATAAGAAGATACATACTTAGTTAACTCAAACCTTGGATGACTCAGATTATTGCGATAAGAAGATACATATTTAGTTATCTCAAAACCTTGGATGCCTCAGATTATTGAGATAAGAAGTTACATACTTAGTTAACTCAAACCTTGGATGACTCAGATTATTGAGATAAGAAGATACATACTTAGTTATCTCGAACCTTGGATGACTCATATTATTGAGATAAGATACATATTTAGTTATCTCAAAACCTTGGATGCCTCAGATTATTGAGATAAGAAGTTACATACTTAGTTATCTCACACTTTGGATGACACAGATTATTGGGATAAGAAGATACATATTTAGTTATCTCAAAACCTTGGATGACTCAGATTATTGGGATAAGAAGATACATATTTAGGTATCTCAAAACCTTGGATGACTCAGATTATTGGGATAAGACGTTACATACTTAGTTATCTCAAACCTTGGATGAAGCAGATTATTGTGATAAGATGATATATACCTCTATACCTCAAACCGTGGATGTCAAAGATTATTATAAGATGATACATGTACATACCAAGTTATCTCAAACCATGGGTGACAAAAGATAAGATATATACCTATAAACCTGGATGACTCAGATTTTTGAGACATGAGATGCAACTGTTTACAATCCTTTAATGACATACCTTATTTCCTCGAGTAAGTTATGGCACATGACTCGCAGTTGCAGCAGTGTTTTGTTGTGGGGTATGGACAACACTGCTGCTCTGTAATACTGCAGTACTGTCTGCACAGCCCCTGTAAAAGTGGCACAAATATTCGTGACATTAGATAGCAACTTGCCAGTAGCACTAATATTCGTGGCAATAGATAGCAACTTGCCAGTAGCACAAATATACATGGAATAGATAACAACTTGCCAGTAGCACAAATATTCGTGGCATTAGAGATGGCAATTTGTCAGTAGTACAAATTTTGTGGCATTAGATAGCAACTTGCCAGTAGCATAAATATTCGTGGCATTAGATAGCAACTTGCCAGTAGCACACATATTCATGGCAATAGAGATGGCAATGTGTCAGTAGCACAAATACTGATGGCATTAGAGATGGCAACTTGGCAGTAGCACAAATACTCATAGCACTAGAAATGGCAACATGAAATGAATTGAAATCGGGTTAAAAGTCTGATTAACAAATCATAATAGGTTATATGGGGACCACTACCTCAGAGGGAGATGAGATGAAGGAAGGAGTTCCCTCAGACATGTCTCTGCCAGGGAGTGAACCCACACGGGGCAGAGGTATGTAGCTCTAAAGCCAAGGCCTTATCCACTGAGCTACCGTGGCCATAATGCCAGTTTATACAAGATTGAAAGGAATGCACAACAGGGATGTCTAGAAAAGCAGTTCCAGAGTATAAAAAAAGGTCAAATAAGAACAATAACTTACAGACAATGCTTCAATAATCACAAATAAACCAATCATGTTTCAAAGTAATACATAGAAAACAAGAAATGTCACTGTGACAAATGCCCCCGAAGTGGTTTTAACCTTTGACCTCTAAGTGTGACCTTTGAGCCACGGACCTGGATTTTACCTGTAACATGTTGTCTTGTTTTGGTGAGCATTTGTGCCAAGTTATTTGAAAATCCGTCCAGGAATGTCAGAGTTATTAACCGGACACAAAAGCACTTCTTATTGACCTTTGACCTCTAAGTGTGACCTTGACCTTGTAGCCACAGGCCTGGATTTTGCGATACATCGTCTAGTAGTGGTGAGCACTTGTGCCAAGTTATTTGAAAATCTGTCCAGGAATGTCGGAGTTATTGACCGGACACAGACTGTACGGACGGACGGACTGACGGAGACTGACAGACGGACGGTGCGACTATTATATGCCGCCCTTCAGAAGCATAGAAAGTCAATAAACAGTGTGACATTCCTGCTGAAAACGATGACACTACTAGCCCCAATCTAATTTGTATACTAGATCAATTCCTGTAAAAACAATTTAAGTATGAAGTACGTCAAGTGATTAGTATGACGGATAGCTCATAGAATGTACAGCCATCACCACACCAAGGATGTCCATCACTAATTATCTCTAGCAGACCTTTACCCTGTGGACAACATGAACTGTGGGTAAAACACGTGTAGCTACCTGTAAATGCGTGATATGTGAGGCCAGCATGGTAGAACGAGTTGAGGACGGGGGCAGTGGAGAAGAGGTCTAATCTGTAGTAATACATCCCCAGGGTGAGGAAATCCTCCATAAAGTTCTGGAGGGCTTCTGACGACATTCCAGATACATACACACCATCTCTCATCGTGAAACACTGATCCGTCTGTAGGCGGGAAATGAAAAGAAAATTTTCATTAGTCAATTATGGGTTCGTTTGAATTTTGGCTAAAAAAACTTATGAAAACAATCTATGATAATTAAATCTATGATAATCATACTAAACTTAGAAGACTGTTCAAGTCAACAAACAATACAGATATCACTTCAAAAGGTTCCCTTTATGGCTATTCCATTAAAACATACCCGGGACCCCAGGAAGGCAATTTAATCTATTTTCTGAAATTTGGTTCTTTAATCTATGGGTGGGTGTTCAATTTTAAAATAGCCTTCCTAGGGACTCGTGTATGTTTTAATGGAATATCCCTTGAATAAAGGGAATGTTGGTGCTTTTATCATTTTAAATATGGTGCATATGTCATTTTAAATATGGTGCTTATGTCATTTTAAATAAGGTGCTTATGTCATTTTAAATATCACATTGTCTAATTTTTTATTTACAAGAAATATGTTTATCACAAAGGGATACATTTTCTGACAACATTTTCTGACAACATTTTCTGTTAGACCTAGAACTGTATGATTTCCATTACACACTAAATGTATCAAATTACAGTAAATATCTTTTGGATTTTGTAGATATGTGAAACAACAGAAATGTGGTGTTTAAGACAGGTGTTTACTGTACAATTACCAGATCCAACATAAAGTTCATAGAAGGAACGGCTATCATCAGGCCAAGGATGTCCTTCACTAGTGACCTCAGACTGACTTCTACCCTCTGGGCAACATGAATTGTGGGAAATGCTGTTTTCAGGGATGTCAGCATGGCCTGGTTCCAGTGATCAAATGCCTGGGAACCAGCTTCTGTGAGAAATGGCTTCATTCTGGCTCCAGGTCCTCTGCAGATAATAATTTTAATGCATATTGATATGTAACAAGAAATGTCACCGGTAAGTGACAAATGTCCACGGGGCATAAATAGACTGTTATATTAATTGAACATCATGCAGTTCATGAGTTACCATGTTTAAAAAACAATTATTTCTAAAAAGTAATATATTATATAGATGAATTGAACAAATAGATGTCTAACAAACTGCTTAACAAACTGTTTCATTTCCAAGGTTATTGTTTTAAATTACAAGTGGTCTCTTAATACAGGTTTATACACTGCATTAAAAACCCAGCATCCTTTTTTGCCACTGACCGTTCCAAGGTGATAGCCCTATTGTCAACCATTTTGTGTTTGAGATGTCTTATTTGGACTTTTATTCATCTTTAAATTTGTTCTTTGTTTCTGTGTGTGTTTGTGGTTGACTGTCGTCCTTGAATGCTGCTTTTCCTGTTCGATTTTTATATCTATATTTACAGTCCTATAGTTTCCCATGTGTAGTGTTGCTCAGTGATACAGAACAGTCCTATAGTTTCCCATGTGTAGTGATGAGATATGTGCTCTGTGAGACAGTACGCTGTATACTTAGTCCTATAGTTTCCCATGTGTAGTGATGAGATATGTGCTCTGTGAGACAGTACGCTGTATACTTAGTCCTATAGTTTCTCATGTGTAGTGTTGAGATATGTGCTCTGTGAGACAGTACGCTGTATACTTACAGTCCTATAGTTTCCCATGTGTAGTGATGAGATATGTGCTCTGTGAGACAGTACGCTGTATACTTAGTCCTATAGTTTCCCATGTGTAGTGTTGAGATATGTGCTCTGTGAGACAGTACGCTGTATACTTAGTCCTATAGTTTCTCATGTGTAGTGTTGAGATATGTGCTCTGTGAGACAGTACGCTGTATACTTAGTCCTATAGTTTCCCATGTGTAGTGATGAGATATGTGCTCTGTGAGACAGTATGCTGTATACTTAGTCCTATAGTTTCCCATGTGTAGTGTTGAGATATGTGCTCTGTGAGACAGTACACTGTATACTTAGTCCTATAGTTTCCCATGTGTAGTGTTGAGATATGTGCTCTGTGAGACAGTACGCTGTATACTTAGTCCTATAGTTTCCCCATGTGTAGTGTTGAGATATGTGCTCAGTGAGACAGCAGTACACTGTGTACTTACAGTCCTATAGTTTCCCATGTGTAGTGATGAGATATGTGCTCTGTGAGACAGTACGCTGTATACTTAGTCCTATAGCTTCCCATGTGTAGTGTTGAGATATGTGCTCAGTGAGACAGCAGTACACTGTGTACTTACAGTCCTATATTTTCCCATGTGTAGTGTTGAGATATGTGCTCTGTGAGACAGTATGCTGTATACTTAGTCCTATAGTTTCCCCATGTGTAGTGTTGAGATATGTGCTCATTGAGACAGCAGTACACTGTGTACTTACAGTCCTATAGTTTCCCATGTGTAGTGTTGAGATATGTGCTCTGTGAGACAGTACGCTGTATACTTAGTCCTATAGTTTCCCATGTGTAGTGTTGAGATATGTGCTCTGTGAATCAGTACATTGTATACTTACAGTGCTATAGTTTCCCATGTGTTGTGTTGAGATATGTGCTCTGTGAGACAGTACGCTGTATACTTAGTCCTATAGTTTCCCATGTGTAGTGTTGAGATATGTGCTCTGTGAATCAGTACACTGTATACTTACAGTCCTATAGTTTCCCATGTGTTGTGTTGAGATATGTGCTCTGTGAGACAGTACGCTGTATACTTAGTCCTATAGTTTCCCATGTGTAGTGTTGAGATATGTGCTCTGTGAGACAGTACGCTGTATACTTAGTCCTATAGTTTCCCATGTGTAGTGTTGAGATATGTGCTCAGTGAGTCAGTACATTGTATACTTACAGTCCTATAGTTTCTCATGTGTAGTGATGAGATATGTGCTCAGTGAGTCAGTACATTGTATACTTACAGTCCTATAGTTTCTCATGTGTAGTGTTTAGATATGTGCTTCGTGAGTAAGTACATTGTATACTTACAGTCCTATATTTTCCCATGTGTAGTGTTGAGATATGTGCTCAGTGAGTCAGTACACTGTATACTTACAGTCCTATAGTTTCCCATGTGTAGTGTTGAGATATGTGCTCAGTGAGACAGTACATTGTATACTTACAGTCCTATAGTTTCCCATGTGTAGTGATGAGATATGTGCTCAGTGAGTCAGTACATTGTATACTTACAGTCCTATAGTTTCTCATGTGTAGTGTTGAGATATGTGCTCTGTGAGACAGTACGCTGTATACTTAGTCCTATAGTTTCTCATGTGTAGTGTTGAGATATGTGCTCTGTGAGACAGTACGCTGTATACTTAGTCCTATAGTTTCCCATGTGTAGTGATGAGATATGTGCTCTGTGAGACAGTATGCTGTATACTTAGTCCTATAGTTTCCCATGTGTAGTGTTGAGATATGTGCTCGGTGAGACAGTACGCTGTATACTTAGTCCTATAGTTTCTCATGTGTAGTGTTGAGATATGTGCTCTGTGAGACAGTACGCTGTATACTTAGTCCTATAGTTTCCCATGTGTAGTGATGAGATATGTGCTCTGTGAGACAGTATGCTGTATACTTAGTCCTATAGTTTCCCATGTGTAGAGTTGAGATATGTGCTCTGTGAGACAGTACGCTGTATACTTAGTCCTATAGTTTCCCATGTGTAGTGTTGAGATATGTGCTCTGTGAGACAGTACGCTGTATACTTAGTCCTATAGTTTCCCCATGTGTAGTGTTGAGATATGTGCTCGGTGAGACAGTACGCTGTATACTTAGTCCTATAGTTTCCCCATGTGTAGTGTTGAGATATGTGCTCAGTGAGTCAGTACATTGTATACTTAGTCCTATAGTTTCTCATGTGTAGTGTTGAGATATGTGCTCAGTGAGTCAGTACATTGTATACTTACAGTCCTATAGTTTCCCATGTGTAGTGTTGAGATATGTGCTCAGTGAGTAAGTACACTGTATACTTACAGTCCTATAGTTTCCCATGTGTAGTGTTGAGATATGTGCTCAGTGAGTCAGTACATTGTATACTTACAGTCCTATAGTTTCCCATGTGTAGTGTTGAGATATGTGCTCAGTGAGTCAGTACATTGTATACTTACAGTCCTATAGTTTCTCATGTGTAGTGTTGAGATATGTGCTCAGTGAGTCAGTACATTGTATACTTACAGTCCTATAGTTTCCCATGTGTAGTGTTGAGATATGTGCTTAGTGAGTAAGTACACTGTATACTTACAGTCCTATAGTTTCCCATGTGTAGTTTTGAGATATGTGCTCAGTGAGACAGTACACTGTATACTTACAGTCCTATAGTTTCCCATGTGTAGTGTTGAGATATGTGCTCAGTGAGACAGTACACTGTATACTTACAGTCCTATAGTTTCCCATGTGTAGTGTTGAGATATGTGCTCCATGAGTAAGTACACTGTATACTTACAGTCCTATAGTTTCCCATGTGTAGTGTTGAGATATGTGCTCAGTGAGTCAGTACATTGTATACTTAAAGTCCTATGGTTTCCCATGTGTAGTGTTGAGATATGTGCTCAGTGAGTCAGTACATTGTATACTTACAGTCCTATAGTTTCCCATGTGTAGTGTTGAGATATGTGCTCAGTGAGTCAGTACATTGTATACTTACAGTCCTATAGTTTCTCATGTGTAGTGTTGAGATATGTGCTCAGTGAATCAGTACACTGTATACTTAGTCCTATAGTTTCTCATGTGTAGTGTTGAGATATGTGCTCAGTGAATCAGTACACTGTATACTTACAGTCCTATAGTTTCCCATGTGTAGTGTTGAGATATGTGCTCAGTGAGACAGTACACTGTATACTTAGTCCTATAGTTTCCCATGTGTAGTGTTGAGATATGTGCTCAGTGAGTCAGTACATTGTATACTTACAGTCCTATAGTTTCCCATGTGTAGTGTTGAGATATGTGCTCAGTGAATCAGTACACTGTATACTTACAGTCCTATAGTTTCCCATGTGTAGTGTTGAGATATGTGCTCCGTGAGACAGTACACTGTATACTTACAGTCCTATAGTTTCCAGTGCTCACGCTACCATACGCCATGGTCGCCATTTGCGATTATTTTATAATACTGTCGATTATTTTAAAGAAATGTCGACAAGAAATGGCGATTATTTTATTTTAATTTTTTTTTTATTTTTTTTTTTTTATTATACATTTTTCGTATAATGGTCTGTTTGACACCCCAAGTAATAAATGACCGCAATAAACATTACATAATCCGTTCACACCCCCTGTGATGTCGCCACGCGCTTATCAATTATCGCTTGTAAAAGTTGTTAATTCCCTTAATTGGCACTTCGTTGTCGGATAATCGGCATTGTTGATACACGCAAACATCATGTGATTAATGGACCGAATAGCCAATCAGATATGCCGTTATTTGTTATCTTTCGGGCGATTGACCAATCAGACAATCCGTTACGCATCCAACAGTAGGTACAGTTTCCTGTTTGTTTTTCTGTACACAAACTACGAAGAGATGAAATTAATTTGTGCACGCACTATTATGAACATAGTCGCTACTTTCATCTGCATTAATAGCTATCCCATCATGATCCTGATAGGTAGCAAACTCCCATATGTATTGTGAACTGTGAAAACACTTGCAATAAAGTAATTAAAACATTGAAACAATAAGAAGTTTGAATATTGTGCCTGGCTTCGTGTCGGCAGTTTCAATTTGTCACAATTTTGAGATCGACAATTAATGACATAAAACTACATTATCCTACTATTAGGGTTGTGTTTTCTTACCCCTTTGATAAGAAAGACCATTTTTGGCATTCAAAACACATTAATGCATGAAAAAAGTTCGTTATTGATGGTATTTCGATTAAATGTTTTGAAATTTTCGGGCCGTGAAAGTGCGGTGTCATAGTAATTCGGATGGTACATAATTTCGGATTTTTATATTTTTTTTAATTTTTTTTTTTACATAATCGAATGAGAAAAATTGTCCTTTACAAATACATGTTGGTGGAAAGAAAAACGATATATAGATGACAGATACATAAAGTATATTTCTATTCATTATTTAATCCATCATTCTTTGTTTTATAAATGTGTAAGGAGTTCCTGGAATCCTACTTTTAAATTTTAAATTCTAGTCTAGGCTCCTACTTCTTTCACTTGGAGAAAGTGGTGACAAAAAGAAAAATATAGCCAGAGGAGGCCCTGATAGTCTAATAAAATCTGATTGAAAATTTGGCTCTTACAACTGACCAAATTTTCTTACGCATTAAAGTTGGCTATTATTTTCTTAACTAAAAAATGTGTGGCTATTAATTTAAAATGGCCAGTGTGAGCACTGAGTTTCCCATGTGTAGTGTTGAGATATGTGCTCAGTGAGACAGTACACTGTATACTTACAGTCCTATAGTTTCCCATGTGTAGTGTTGAGATATGTGCTCCGTGAGACAAGTATCGTAAATACTGGTATCGTAGTCAGTGTGGAAGGCCGAGTCAAAGGACGCATCTCCGACATTGTCGATGTCCGGCGTGGTGCTAGTGACACTCTCCTCCTGTGACTTGAACCCTTCATCATTCAGGTCCTAAGATAGGTCAAGCGAGTAGCATTATTAGTTATTGGGTTTGTTACTGACACCCTACAGAAATATGTGGGGTCAGTAAGATTTATATATCTGACCGACACCACATATTTCTGTTGGGGGTCAGTAACAAACCCAATAACTGGTTTATAGCACTGAGCACCTTTTTTAAGGCAAACACCGATATTTAACTCATTTTAATGGAGCGTCAATGTCATTTGACATCATGACGTTGACGTCATGATCGGTACAGTTTAAAAACATTATTTACTTATTATGTTTGCTACGAACGCCTTAAAGATCTATTTGCAAATGATTTAAACTTTGAATCGGAATTGTAGTCCATATTGTTTCAGTGACCCTCTATGAAATCTACTGACCCACTACCGGTATAGAAAAATAGGGTGTCACCATTTGACAGCACTCAACCAATGAGATGCCTAGAATTTTGTGTGAGGTGCAATAAAAATATATAGAGGTCCTGAAATAGGTCAGGCAAGTAGAATAACTATATATAAGGCCTGAGATAGGTCAGGCAAGTAGCTTAAACATATATAGGTCCTGAGATAGGTCAGGCAAGTAGCATAACTATATATAGGGCCTGAGATAGGTCAGGCAAGTAGCATAAATATATATAGGTCATGCAATAGGTCAGGCAAGTAGCATAAATATATATAGGGCCTGAGATAGGTCAGGCAAGTAGCATAAATATATATAGGTCATGAGATAGGTCAGGCAAATAGCATAAAGCTATATAAGTCCTGAGATAGGTCAGGCAAATAGCATAAATATATATAGGTCCTGAGATAGGTCAGGCAAATAGCATAAAGCTATATAAGTCCTGAGATAGGTCAGGCAAGTAGCATAAAGCTATATAAGTCCTGAGATAGGTCAGGCAAATAGCATAAAGCTATATAGGTCCTGAGATAGGTCAGGCAAATAGCATAAAGCTATAAGTCCTGAGATAGGTCAGGCAAATAGCATAAATATATATAGGTCCTGAGCACACAGATATATAGGTCCTGAGATAGGTCAGGCAAATAGCATAAAGCTATATAGGTCCTGAGATAGCGGCGACTATATGCTCTGCCGAATATTTCAGGGACCATAAAAATGCAAGTTATGAAGGAAAACTAACAGGACGCCACTAATGAGAAAGAAACAAAAACTTTAACCAAAAACTTTAGGCAGACAGACAGATGGACAGACAGATAGAAATCACCAAACTATAAGCCTGGATTTGCTACGCAACTTCCACATTGTGTAGGGTGTTATGTGATAAACAGAATCTTACATTCGTGACTGTGTAATTTTGAGTTTTGATAAACTTGTTGGATAAAAAAATTGAGCTTATGTTATCCAACTTGATTATTAAAGTCAATAATACACAGTCACAGATGTAAGATATAAATGCATTATTTGAACCCTGTATACGTACCATGCTTTGGGAGGAGAAAGACTTTGGAATCCGCGTTTCTAACATCCTGGAAATACAAATATATTTATTCAGCAATTAAACATACAAAACATGTTTATAGCCTACACAATTACATGAAAATATGAAGATAGTGAGAACATGTGAATAAAAAACGAAACAATTTTCGATGTGTACCATAATGATTTAAAAGCTATAGTATCACACATTTTTAATTTTGACTGAAAGCTTATTTATATATATTTAAAACCAGCTGGCTTGCGGAACGTCGGTGGTTCTACCCAGGTGCCCGCCCGTGCACGAAAATTGCCAGGAGGGGCACCTGGGGTCTTCCTCCACCAGTGGAAGCTGGCAAGTCGCCATATGACCTTAGCTGTTGGTGCGACTATAAAATCCAATTCAATTCAATTCAATATATTTAAAAGCTTAAAACATTCCAACAATCAAGAAGTATAAGCAATATACATTCATTTGAGCCTAAAGATGAAAATTAATCTATGTAATACAGATTGTTTTACTCAAGTAAAATTTACCTTTTTTCTTTTTTTATATTCTACATTATCCTGTGTTTTAAATTAGGATTTGGTGGTGGTGTTATTAACAAAATATATCTTAAGCAACAGTGCTTTCTATTCATGTTTTATAACATGTTTTCAAATGCTTTCTTATTAATAGTGAAGGGATAAAACAGTTACATTGTCAAACGCTCAGATGATAAAATAGAGTACAAATTGATTTATAAAGTAATATGTTCGAACATCGATTAACTTATTATAAAATCTCAGCAAATGTGGAGTGACCTTGAACCCCGTCACAAAATCTCTATTACGAATGGAGGTCAAAGAATGTTTGGTAAGAAATCATTTTTGGATCGAATTACAGAACTGTCACAATGTATTTAACCGCAACATCATTCCATTCTTACCTGCAATCAAGTTCATCTGGCAAGTCAGGTAGATCAAGTTTAATATCAAGGGAAGCAACTCTGCCCTGTACAAGTCCTCCAAACAGGGACTCGGTAGTTGTCTTCTCATGGATATCTCCCAGGTAACCTTGCACACTGAAGAAGCCATTACCCGATAGGCCAGCACCGGGCACCATATCACACACCTGTAACATAAAATCTCAAATTAAACTAGAACTACCACTGAAGGTGCTGAATACCCCCGTTTAAATTTTAAATCAGATGAAGGTATATTAAGCAATCAACAATGGATGATGTAGAGGGACATAAGGTCATCAGTTGTTATGTTTATATGAAGTTTGGGAACAACCCATTCAAAAGTGTTTGAAGAATTTCAAGTAATGAAAATGTTTTACGGGACGCGACGCGACAAAAATGTGTTACGTGATGGGACGCGACATTACGGACAACATGATTCCTATACACCCACTTCACCACTGAAATCGAGAGTATAAAAAAATATTTTGTAAGGAAAAATTAATCAATACTAGAGAGACTGTATCACTAAGGCTGAACGATTCCAATAAGGTTTTTTAATGATTTTTATCTCATTTATAAACAATTGACGCAAGATGCAACTATCACCAAAGTTTGGCCTATATGCTTCATTTCTATGTTTTATGTCAAAACTTAATGCAATTGCACAATGAATGCATAACAACTTACTGTAAAATTACACCAGAAATTGCTGATTATAGTAGAAATGATATTACTTTAAATATACATTCATAAAATATATAGAAAAATAATGGAGGATATATACTTACATTGCTGACATTGTTCACAATTTCAAGAGGCTCTCCTTCAAACAGTGACCTACCACAAAAGAAATAGTGTTAGCTTTCTAGAGTAAGTGACAATAATGGACGGTATTCCTTCATTTTGAAGCATTTTTAGCTGTAGGAATTACAATTTTCTTATTTATTGAAATTATCAACAGGAAATGACATAATTTTTATACTTTTACAACAATTATTTACCGTCTCTAAAAAACATAACTAAAGTGCATCATGAACTGGGACACTAAGATCAGGGTCTTCCCCAGCCCTTTTTGGCATTGCGGTGCCACAATCCCGAAATATCTTTTGAATATGTAATGCATTTTGTTCATCTGAACTTGATCTCTTAAACGTCATGATCATTAAGTGTTTCAAAACTTAACCAAGCAAGCACTTTGACAAAATACATCCTATGGATCTACTAAGTGTCCAGATCATTTAGCCATAACACTTGAACTCAATGTCAGAGGCACCTACCTCATGCATTGTACATTTTAATGTACACTTCCAAATTTCCCTGAACTTAAACTGTTTTTAATTCTCTGGCAAGTGGGAACCGTGACCCTTGTCACAAAGATAACAATGAATATTTCCAAAAATCCCTGAACCTTAAAATGTTTAAATTATCTGACTCGTGGGAACCCTGACCCTTGTCAAAATATGTCACCTGTGAAACATTGATAAGTTTCATAACAAAACATCCTAATTTTTAATTAATTATTAGTTTTAATTATAGAATGTTATAAAAACCCAATTTCCATTGAAACAACATGTACCTTGAGTAATGCATGTAGTGGAACCTGTTGGGCTGCACCATCTGTGTGTCCCCATAACATAGGGGGCCATCAGGCAACAAGGCGATGTAGTCCTGAAACATAGTTTCAACAGTTCGATATAATATATATCATTCAGTGTATCAGTTTTGATCTGGCGTCTTTCTATGGCAAAATGTTGTATATATACCTGAGGTTATAATCATGTAAAGTGAATGCTCTATCGTATAAATTATACGCTATGGTTGTCGTTATTTGACGGAAAGGCCCAAAGATATCCGACACGTTCATTAGTACGACCTTAGTATGACCCATCCACCGAAACCAATCTTTTTAGGTTGGCTAGGTGGCCTAGTGGTCTAAGGCGTCGGCTATTGTGCGAGGCGCTGTGTCGAGGTTGGTGTCCTAGGTGCGGGTTCAAATCCACTGTTAAGTGGTTTGTACAAAATTTTCTCTACATATATATCTTAGCTGTAGGCAGATATATCACAACAGCAGAAATTATTTCTCTTTTTAAAGATATGCTGACAGAAAAATGTACAATGTTTATGAATAAATCAACTGAATCAACAATAGTCGGCAGAGCAACAGTATGAAGGTCCCGGGTTCAAACTCTGACCCTGCTGCACATTTTTCCTAGCCCTGTGACATTTGGCGACCATGGCAGGAAACTCTTGAGACCGTCACCTTAACAAATTCCAATTTTGTACAGGTAGTACGTCAACGTATAGATATCTTTTTTTCTTTTTTTTTTTTTTTTTTTTTTTTCAATCACCACTTGGGTGACCCGTTTATTCTCCCCGTAAATAGGTGTGTGATGGGTCGGGGAGGACCATCCCACCGCACACCTTACAAATATAATGATATATATCTTAATAATTCCTGAAGATTCATATGAGCATAAAGTACAAGCATATTATCATTATTAATTAAAATGTAAACAAATAGTTATACTACATGTTGCAATAGATGCAGTTAATATTTTTATTATTAAGGGGAAGTATTTTAGCATGTTAAACAATAGAAAAAAAATTAGTGAAGATCTAAGTTTTCTTACTCTGTATGCTAACCCCCATGCAGCCCCTCACAACAGGAAACATATGAGCATTGATTAAAATGATATCAACTTTAAAAGTGATGCGGTCTTGGTTCAGCTAAATTGGCCTATGTAAACACTTTTTATTCAGATATTATTATCTATTATCCCATTATTTGGTGAATATTTCATACAGTGAATTACAAAATTTTACAAAAACTCGTTTTGTAATAAGTTAATTTTAGGAAGGTTCGAAAATATCTTTGTATTTTTGCCAGTTTTGGTAGAAAGGTTCTAGATTGTTGTTCATAATGGCTATTTCTTTAAGTGTTTTATAACAATACACAAGTCTGTTTTTGAAGGCTGCTATAGAGAGTGGTGTATTTAGGCGTTTAGAAGAAAATATATAGTACTTGATTTCAAGTATTACACTGAGATCAGCTGTAGACATATTATTACCAATGTTAAAAATAAATAACTCCTCAGTGAATGGAATCAAAACACTTTTAGTGTATAGCCAATTATTTACTTGATGTAAAAAGTTCTGTGTATCAGGACAAGACCATAACAAATGGACCAATGTTTCTTCCTGGTGACAGGTGTGACATAGAGGGCTATCTATTGCATTTATGGTATGCAAGTATTTTCTTGTAGGTAAAATTCTATGGATAATTCTAAGTTGAAACCACTGTAATGTAGAACTAGAGGTTGATTTGAAAGGTGCCATATAAATTTCCTTCCATGTTTCTTGCTCTATGTTATAATTTTGTTCCCATTTAAGTTTAGAAGAAGGTTGTTCTGTATTTTTATTAAGTACATAGTAAAATTCTTTACTTCCTTTTGTATAGATATCTTGCAGGTTTACTTAAGTGTCTTTTTTTTTATTTCATGTTCATCAGTTCATGGCGAATTTGGGTTTTGAAACGATCAAACTTAACGTAGGAAATGGTAATAGGTGTAGCCAAGGTCTAATGGTTACCACCTCGGTTTAGTAATACTAGGATTGTGCATTCTATTCCAGCCAGAATCTAATTTTCAAAATACTTAAGAAAATATCACACATGACCAGTCCTTTCGATAACATTTTAAACTAAGGTCTGCTCACTAAAATGCCCAGTGCAATACAGTGAGAATAAGTAAATGCTTATATGCACATGTTTAGCTCAGTAGGCAGAGCAACGTAATGGTAGTATGGAAGTCCTGGGTTCGAACCCCAGTCCACCTGCACATTTTTCTATCCATCTGACATAATTAATTTGATATTCTCCATAAAATCATATTACCCCATAACATGAGAAACATTGCCACACATTTTCTTTTTTGTTGTGAATCCCAAACTTGTAAAACAGATCAACAACTGGCACAAAGTTTAAATCTACTCATACATAGGAAACTTAGAATTACTGCCACTGAATGCATGGGTAGTACTCTTGTGCACAAATATGATATAACTCTCCTAAAACACAAAAAAGTTGGCAATACCTCTCTCCCCTGAATGGATAGTACTTTTGCACAAATATAACAAAGAACTCTCCTAATGTACGGGGAAGTTGGCATTACCTCCCCTGAATGGATAGTACTTGTGCGCAAATATGACATAAAGTACTCTCCTATTAAAGACATAGGAAAGTTGGCATTACCTCCCCTGAATGGATAGTACTTGTGCGCAAAACATATATAAAGTACTATCCTAATGCAGAGGGAAGTTTGCAATATCTCCCTCCCCTACATGGACAGTATTTGTGCACAAAAATGACATAACGTACTGTCCTAATACACAGGGAAGTTGGCATTACCTCCCCTGAATGGATAGTAATTGAGCGCAAAACATAGTGCGTTCAGTGTTTTCCCATTGGTGACCATGTTGATTAACTTCAGGTTAACAATGGCCACCGATGGAAACATTTGGTAACAACGAGGCCATCGATACTACCTGATGTGTAGAGTCGCGGGAAGACAGGTTACCAACGTTCTACCTATTGGCGAACCAATGGCTAACGACGGTGACCGATGGTAACCAATGGTTAAAGAGTGCTTTCAGTAACCGATGGGAGAACCATAAACTAAAGTACTAACCTAATACACAGGAAAGTTGGCATTACGTCCCCTGAATGGATAATACTTGTGCACAAATATGACGAAAGTACTCTCCTACATCACAGGGAAGCTGACATTACCTCCCCTGAATGGACAGTACTTTGCACAAAAACATATGAAGTACTTACCCTCTTTGGGAAAACAGGAAGCTTTTGTTCTGTATGACCAACAACTTCCTTTTGGGCAGAGTTTCCTGTGTCTTTTAACTTCAACAAGAACTGCACTGCGGCACACAGGTTATTCTGTATTGCATCATCTATAAAATACAATCGTCCAAATTCCGACATTCGACATTTTGAAAAGGCAGTATTGATTGGTAATAAAAAAAAATACATTGATGAGAAAACACTGTAAATTGCCGGAAAATCTGAGTGGAAGATAGCCTTTTATTCAATATTTTGATCAAAAATACTAAATTACAGAAGAAGATTATAACAGATGTTTGTTCATATGTGGAATACTCATAAAATACCAATAATTAAAGTGCAGGAGTATAGACTATTTAATATTTTACATTAAAATTCCATAGATATAGGTTGCTAGAGCCTCTTTTCACAGAGAACACGTAACAAAGACTAGGTGATGACTTTACTAACCTACTTCACCCACTGTGGGAGTATACAACAGAGAACTGTCAACAAGTAACAAAGATTGAGCTATGTTTTCACTAACATTACTTCATCCATGAAGGTGAGAGTGTTAAACAGAGAGAACAAGTAACAAAAAGTGGGTGATGTTATCTTTCAATGAGAGTATTGTATGGTCTCCACACTAACTTACCTTTACCCACTGTGAGTGTGTTAAACAGAGTTTCAAGTCTGTTTGCCTCATCAAATTTGCGACGCTGTCTGAGACATAGACTGTACCACCAGATCTGGGTCTTCACATCATGCACAGAGTTCCCATGCAGCTTCTCGCCGTTGGTAATAGGTCTGGAATTGAACAATAAACATTCAAACATTTCGAACTGATACAAAACCACCATGATAACAAGATTTTTTTTAAAAACATACAGACAATCAGGTATCAAAACAATTCTAAACAAGAGGTCAAAAACCTCGAAGTGCTCTACTGTCAGTGACATAGCAAGAGATGGAAAAGAAACAAGACAGTACACGCTGTACAGTGTGATAGTGACACAGCAAGAGACGGAAAATAAACAAGACAATACATGATGTACAGTGTGATAGTGGCACAGCAAGTAACGGAATAGAAACAAGACAATACATGCTGTACAGTGTGATAGTGGCACAGCAAGTAACGGAATAGAAACAAGACAATACACGCTGTACAGTGTGATCTTTTTGGCTATTTTTATAGCCATTATTTGGTCATATTCCCAATGCCAAAAAATTCCCAATTGAATGTGAAAAGAAAGTAGCAAAAATGTGACAAGTATTGTGTATGAAGCATTTTTAAATGCTTCCGTTGACCTTGGTGCATTGTAAACAGTATTACAAATACCATTATAAAATGAATGTTTTTCTGTATTTTTTCCTCAATGTCATGAAAAATTCCCAATTGTGACGTTATAGGTTATGTTCCTAAAGCATAGGAAAACAAGAGGCCCAAGAGGGCCTGTGAACGCTCTACTGGCTGTTATACCATTGATGAATCGAGTCGTACTACATGGTGTCTAGAGTGTAAACAAGGTTTTTCAAGTATTTGACCTAGTGACCTAGTTTTTGACCCCATGGGACCCATTTTCGAACTTGACCAAAATATAAATAAGACAACATTTCGACCAAGTTTCATCAAGATCGGGTCAGAAATATGGCCTCTAGAGTGTACACAAGGTTTTTCAAGTATTTGACCTAGTGACCTAGTTTTCGACCCTGTGTGACCCATTTTCGAATTTTAGCAAGCTATAATTGAGACAAATATTCTGACAAAATTGCATCAAGATCGGGTCAAAAATATGGCCTCTAGAGTGTACACACAGTTTTTCCAAAGTTTGACCTAGTGACCTAGTTTTTAACACCATGTGACCCATTTTTGAACTTGACCAAGATATAATTAAGACAAACATTTTGACAAAGTTTCATCAAGATTGGGTCAGAAATACGGCTTCTAGAGTGTACACAAGGTTTTTCAAGTATTTGACCTAGTGACCTAGATTTTAACCCCATGTGACCCATTTTCAAACTTGACTAAGATATAATTAAGACAAACATTCTGACAAAGTTGCATCAAGCTCGGGTCAAAAATATGGCCTCTAGAGTGTACACAAGGTTTTTCCAATATTTGACCTAGTGACCTAGTTTTTAAGTTCATGTGACCCATTTCCGAACTTGATCAAGATATAATTAAGATAAACAATTTGACAAAGTTTCATCAAGATTGGGTAACAAATATGACCTCTAGAGTGTACACAATTTTTTTCAAGTATTTGACCTAGTGACCTAGTTTTTGACCCCACATGACCCATTTTTGAACTTGACCGAGATTTCATTGAGACAAACATTCTGACAAAGTTTCATCAAGATCGGGTCAAAAATATGGCCTCTAGAGTGTACACACGGTTTTTCCAAAGTTTGACCTAGTGACCTAGTTTTTAACACCATGTGACCCATTTTTGAACTTGACCAAGATAAAATTAAGACAAACATTTTGACAAAGTTTCATCAAGATTGGGTCAGAAATACGGCTTCTAGAGTGTACACAAGGTTTTTCAAGTATTTGACCTAGTGACCTAGTTTTTAACCCCATGTGACCATTTTCAAACTTGACCAAGATATTATTAAGACAAACATTCTGACAAAGTTGCATCAAGCTCGGGTCTAAAATATGGCCTCTAGAGTGTACACAAGGTTTTTCCAATATTTGACCTAGTGACCTAGTTTTTAACTTCATGTGACCCATTTCCGAACTGGACTAAGATATAATTAAGATAAACAATTTGACAAAGTTTCATCAAGATTGGGTAACAAATATGACCTCTAGAGTGTACACAAGTTTTTTCAAGTATTTGACCTAGTGACCTAGTTTTTGACCCCACATGACCCATTTTTAAACCTGACCGAGATTTAATTAAGACAAACATTCTGACAAAGTTTCATCAAGATCGGGTCAAAAATATGGTCTCTAGAGTGTACACACGTTTTTTCCAAAGTTTGACCTAGTGACCTAGTTTTTAACACCATGTGACCCATTTTTGAACTTGACCAAGATATAATTAAGACAAACATTTTGACAAAGTTTCATCAAGATTGGGTCAGAAATACGGCTTCTAGAGTGTACACAAGGTTTTTCAAGTATTTGACCTAGTGACCTAGTTTTTTATCCCATGTGACCCATTTTCAAACTTGACCAAGATATAATTAAGACAAACATTCTGACAAAGTTGCATCAAGCTCAGGTAAAAAATATGGCCTCTAGAGTGTACACAAGGTTTTTCCAATATTTGACCTAGTGACCTAGTTTTTGACCCCACATGATCCATTTTCGAACTTGACCGAGATTTCATTGAGACAAACATTCTGACAAAGTTTCATGATGATTGCATCAGAAATGTGGCCTCTAGAGTGTACACAAGCAAAAGTTAACGGACGGACGGACAACACACCATCCCATAAGCTCTGCTGGCCCTTGGCCAGTAGAGCTAAAAACCACTGCTGTAGGACCTTGTAGGGGAAGGGGTACACAAGACAAAACACGTTGAAGAATTTTGTTTGGGTAGAGATACACAAGATAAAACAGTTGAAGGACTTTGTACTGGAAGTGATACAAAAAACAAAACACACTGCAGGACCATATAGGGGAAGAAGTTGCTCTTTTTTTTAAATTACAGAGTAATGTAGGCTTAAATTCATTGATATCAAATTATTATACACATTTGAATACATATCAATATACTCAAGGGAACCCTGTTCCAAGGTAACATATAGGTTAAGCAGCGAATAATGACAATTTTAAACTCACAGCATTATCATATTATGTCAGCAAATCTAAGGTCAATATGGCAGGGTCAAAACAGAATTGTTGTTTTTATTGAAATGAAAGCAATATTTTTTACGTTATATTTCTGTGTCATGGTTATTAAACATAAATTCACTTTAAATTATTCCTAACAACAAGTCACCCCGATAAATGGAGTATTCATAATTTCGACAAAGGATCATCAAAATAAACTGACCAATCAGTGACCAGAAATTTGACACACCTCTAAATTCTGGTAGGTGATAAGACTCGGTCTTTATCCTAGATGTTCAACCAAATTTACTGTTATAATTAAGGTATTTACAGTGTGAATATTTTAAACCCTGCATATTTCATGCACATTTATGTAAATGTATTCAATATATGTATCTTTCAAAACCGAAACTTAAAAATTACCTTACTCTGCAAAAGATTTTTTTATTTTACTATAGAGCATAAGGATAAAAACCGAGTTACACAAATGTTATCACCTAGTGAAAACGAGGTAAAATCGCAACATTTCGGCAATGGAAAATCATACCTGTTTTTATTTTTCAAAAACGTAAAGAGTGTATCATAAAGTTTCCTCTTGAGACGGGTGTTGATTTGCTTTCTGTCTACCGTAGGTTGTATCAAGTTTGCCCTCTTACTGGCAGGTGTGTGGAGGTCACACAGATGACAAAACAACTCTGTAACACTGTTTGAACTTGCCATTGTTACCACTCATGGTATCACTGAAATAAAATAATCATAATTTTGATAAAGCATCATCAAAATAAACTGAGCAATCAGTGACCACAAATCTGACAGACCTCTAAATTCTGGTAGGTGATAATCTCGGTCTTTATCCTTGCTGTTCAATCGTTTCCTGTTAAAATTGAGGTATTTACTGTGTGATTATTTTAAACCCCTGCATATTTCAGGCACATTTATGCAAATTGATTCAAAATATGTACAAAATTTAATCTTGACAATTATCATCTTTTTAAAGAAGATGATAATTTTCAAGATTAAATTTTTACATATTTGAATCAATTTTACTCGGCCAAAGATTTTTATTTTACTATAGAACTTAATGATAAAAAACCATGGATATATATGTACACTGGATTTGAAACTCCCTATACGCCCCTTGTTAATTCCAGATTTATCCGCCGATTGGTCAATAAGCTGGTTCCCTGATTATTCTGCGGTAAACAACAGGGTACCTGCCAGGGTAACAGATGCGCGGTGGCTATTTTTGACGCGATCGATTATCATGAAATGAGTTGATGCTGCAATAAAGCTGAAATATTAACATACTACTTCACGATCTATTTCAAATGTCGAGGTAAGTTATTTAAATCTGCGTGTATTGCTTTTAATTTATTGAAAAAAATTATGGAATTCATACTATAACTTGGGTTTTAGCGGTGAAAATACGCTCGATAGCAGTGTTGATTTTCTTTTTCTACAGTTTTCGCCATTTGCGGCTTGAAATCGAGAATGTACATTTTTTGAAATTTAACTTCTCTTTCATTTACATTACGATATTCAAAGTAATTATTCCTTCGTAATGCCATTATTGTGTAGAGTTGCTTGGCGGTCTTGGATTTCTGTATAGCCTTTGTTTTGTTCGCAAATTACGCAGTTGAATTGGGTTGAAAATTCATCAATAAAATCGCCTTTATTTTTCATAAATGTATAAACATTCTAAGTGAAACCATAGATCTACATACATATAATTATTCCTTTGTATTGCCATTATTGTGTAGATTTGAATGACAACCTTGGATTTCTGTATAGCCTTTGTTTTCTTCTCAAATTTTGCTGTTTAAGTTGGTTAAAAAATAGTATTACGATGCAAGACCTGTGTATTCGGTATGACACGTTTGACTTTTGGGGTACTTGCATGCAATAAAACAGAAATATTATATCGATTACCAACATCCTGTTATTTGGAACACAAAACAACCCTTTGAATTACATCTGTTACCGCCCTTCTAAGGGGACAATATGCCGAAATATCGAGCACGACCACCTTGTATATATTCGGTATGACACCTCTGAATTAGGGGTGGAAGGGTGTAATAAAAACAGGCACGTCGACCGCACTGTATATTCGGTATCGAACGGTGTTAATTAGAAGGCGCCAGATATGCAATATGGAACAATAGACCTCTAAATCCATCATAGTTTAATTAAACAAGGCAACTGAAGCCAAAATCAAGTCGAATTACCTAATGAGCCAACGAACTTATGTACTTACATGTATCATTATGCATGTATATTTACAATTTGCAGAGTCACATGATCATTGTCGCAGTTTCACCTACGGTCATATTATTTATTTGGTTTATTAAATTTAAAACAGAAGTCACTTTATAGAATGAAGAATAATCTCTCAGCTTGTATTTGAATTAGCCAGCTATTTTAAATACTTTTCACAGAAGAAATAATACAGCAACGATTTATATATATTTAATTTGTCGAGTCACGTCACTGTCGCAGTTTCACATAAGGTCAAACAAACTTAATTGTACTTATTTAGTTCCTTTTTAGTAAAGCTTAAACAGATATCACTGCATAGAATGAAGAATTATCTTTCAGCTCGTATCTGAATTAGCGAGCTAGCTTAAATACTTTTCCCTAAATAAACAAATCAGCAACAATATGTATATATATTTTTTAAATTTGCCGAGTCACGTCACTGTCGCAGTTTCACATACAGTCAAACGAACGTAATTTTTGTTATTTAGTTCGTTTTTAGTAAAGCTAAAATCAACATCACTGAATAGAATTAAGAATTATCTTTCAACTCGGTCTTTGAAATAGCCAGCTATCGTAAATACTTTTCCCAAAACAAATAAATTAACAACAATCTGTATACTAGGTTTTCTTACATTAGATCAATTCGTAAGATGCTGCGTACCTTTGCGCAATGCGCATGCGCCATAATACCTTACCTGTACGCACAAGTATTCATGGGTAAATTATTATTCGGCGGATAAATTGGATTTACGCCTTCTTTCAAATCCAGTGTATGTAGATCTATATAAAAAACGAGCAACACAAATTTTATCACCTACTACCTAGTGAAAATAACAGGGCTCAAAATTAGCACTAGTCCTGTAGCCCGAGGCTAGCAAAAATGCTGCCGGGCTAGCAAAGTCTGTGTCTGGGTAGTCCCGATGGGCTAGTAACAAAAATTATTCAAATAAGAAATAAATTATAAAGCGATAGATTATGTAGTGACAGCACTGTCTAACCTAACAGGTATTTTAAAACCTGATATTTCCAAAGTTTCAATAAATGTAAAACTCGTATAAAGAAACCGAAACGAATTAAAATTGTATTTTCTGTTGAATATTATATTGGGCTAGTAAATTTTGAGCAGGTCTAGTGATTTTACCCAACTACTAGACCGGTGGACCGGTGGTCTAGTAAACTAAAAATGTTAATTTCTCGCCCTGAATAAAGTAAATGTCAACATTTTGGCAATGAAAAAATATGAATATTTCTATTATAAAAGCGGGGAAATGATGCATTTGATTGTATACTAAAAGTAAAATTGGTGAAAGCTGTTGTGTATTTGGAAATCACGTACATTGACTGCCAATAAGGATGTTATGCAGCATCCGAATATAGAGTACATCCGATTTATATACATCTTATTGTAAAAAAATATCTGAAGTGAATATCAAAGCTGTCCAATCGATAACAAAGATTTAAGCCATAACAACTTCAAAAACATTATTTCAGTATTTCATTTAGATAATGGTGAATTGATTATAAGAAATACCGTTTTCAAGAAGTATCATTTTCAGTTTAGTTACTGTCAAAACAAGCTGCAGTTCGCGGTTGTTGTTGTTGTTGTTGTATTCTGTTGTTGTTGTTGTAACTATTCGAAAGTTTAATTTGCGGGTCTAAACGGATTCCGGTTTTTTCGGACGGACATATTTGTTGTCCCGCTCCATGATCCCTTAGATCTAGTCAGAAAAATAAATAAAGCAACCAGGCTGAATGCATAATTATATGTAATATTGTAAAAACAATATGAGGATTTTGAAATGAAACATATCTGACACGGATATCGTCACATGTTTTCAACGTTCTTGTGTTTTCGACGATTTCTCCGTTTATCTCGTATTTTTTTCTGATTTCGCTTGATTTCAGAGTTCACCTTGTGAAGATTTGTTGACAAACACAATACAATGGCACTGTTAATGTTGTTGAGAAAAATGTACACTTGAGAAGTTCGACCGTTGCAAGAAAAAGGAAAACTGCATTACCTGTTTTTCATTTTCACTCCAATCCCAAAACTTCCCTTGAAACAATTTACTATTACAAGATTAACACATCACCGATTCAAAAATACCATGTTCGTCGGCACTGACAGAATCATTGTCAATACAAAATCTGGTGACCGAAAGGTTCAAAGTCTATTGTCTAACATAAGTTATGCATAAAAGTTATTACGTGTTCATGTTTGTTTCCCTAAGTACAGTATGTACGCTATCAAAAGAATTCTTAAAAGTGATTTGTATGCAACCAGTTTGGAGTTTGTGACACTTTTCCGCTATGCCTATTTTTAACCAGGACCAGTGTGACACATGTTGCAGATCGGTGCATGTATGATTCTGCACACACATTAAAGAAGTCTGTGTCGGTGATACCTCTTTGTACCCAGGATGCAAAGGAGCCCTAGGCAGCCTTATAACGAAACTCCTTTAAATAAAGAAATAGGTGCGTTTACGTTCCGGTGAATGTATTAAAACTTCTATAATGAAATAAGTGTATGATTCTAGTTTTTATAGCGTTATAGTTTATAGTTTAGTAAAAACTGTAATTGTATGCAATTTAGGAACATATGACATAGTTCCCCGCATGCACGAATCGTCGATGGGTACCCTACATAATGTTTCAAACATAATAAGATCGAATTAGTTCAATTTGTATTTCATGAACTTTTTGTGATATATTTTTAGTTCTAGTGAAACTTGTTCGAATTTGAAATACATTGTTTTTTGTAATCTACAATTAGATTAATGCTTACGCCGTCAAAACCACATAACACCGGGATATGTCACTGACTTCCCAATAGATGATTCCCGTTTTGAACATGTAATTTGACACTGCTACCTGCCTACCTACCTAGCTACCTACGTCTGTCTGTCTGTCTTTCTCTGTCTGTCTGTCTGTCTGTCACCTACCCACCTACCCGTGTGTCTGTCTGTCTGCCTGTATGTCTATATATATATATGTGTGTGCGTGCGAGCGTGCGTGCGCCCGTCCGTGCGTGCGTCCGTCCGTCAAGTTTTCTGACTGTTGGTAATCTTGCAACACAAATACAAAACTAATACACGAATGTTACATCAGATAATGACGATTTTATATGTATTGTTTAACTTTCAAAATAATATCTGTATTATGAAATGTATTAATCTAAAATACCTCGTCACTGTGATCATGAATACATGGATTAAAGAGAGTTAACAATAACAATCAATGGTTATTCAAGAAGAGAAATAGCACCGTTGCACATACTGCCTAAAATATTTTAACGACTATTTGCATTTACATTGTAATGAGCTGTTTTGCGTTTTTTTTGTTATATGTATATATATTAATATATATATATAATGAGCCATATATTAACAAGCAATCATCAAGACATCACGTTATTCCAGCAAGATAACGCCAGGCCATACTCTGCTAGAGTTACAAGTGACGTTTACTTGCCGAAATAAAGTGACGTCGGAAGGATTTCCTAGGAACGGTAAAAGGGTAAAAGGGTTTGGACATACACAATACTAAACTGTGTGACTTTTATTTTTTTGTGACTTAACACTATATGTCACTATACACCATGTTTAAGAATTTTGAGACGATCAATGTTTACAATTGAATTTGTTAACTAGAATGAATTAGACGGTGCGCCATCGCAAAATACCCACGTTTTCTTCACACAGGTCAATTCCCTTTAACCCCCGTATCCATTTTACATGTAATTGTTTTGAATATTGATACTTGAATATCGTTCTTTGATACTCAGATTAGATATAGTATTATTTATGCTTTTCTGTATATATGTATGACATCTTAAATGAATAAAAAAAAGTTTAGTGTATTTGTGTAGTTCAACTTTTGACACCTATTCCAGAGTTCCATGCTGACCCTGGAGCAAATTATACTGATATTCCCAAAATAATTACATTTGATTGAGAAAGAAAAATAGATATTTCACTGAATTTACCTCTCTCCCACCACCCCCACCCCCACCCCCACCCTCACTCCCACACACACCCAGCCCCTCAGTATATATAGTGTAATTCCTTCATAATGTTCTTTTGAGACATAATTAAAAAAATAATTGACCCCTCTTACCTTCCACCCACCCCCTCCAACCCCAACCGCAGGGAATACGTCGAAGTTTTAAATAATAAAGCATTTGACATTCTGTGTATCTTTTTCATAGACGACTATTATACCAATTAATGTTCAGGTTCAGGTATGAAAAAATGACACCGTAATTGAATTATTAGTGTATTTGATGCCCCTTCCTCCAGTCGCCCACCGATTGACGTAGGATGAAACAAATGTATCAGTGTAATTCCATCATCATAATGTTTCATTTGAGACATAAGTAACACAAAAAAAAAAATACAATAGACGTTACATACACCAAGTTGTGTAATTGAATTTATTAGTGCATTTGACCTTTTAACCCCCTGAGGGACCCCTGTGTGAGGAGCCATCATCATAATGTTTCATTTGAGACCGAGTTTGCAAAATAATAAAATCGTTTGATATGTTGTTTTATATGTCATAGACGATTACATATACCAAATTATGTGCAGAAATATGGAAAATTGACAGTGTAATTGGATTTTTAGTATATTTGACATTTTGACAGCCCCTCCCCCACCCCCACCCATCCCCATCCCTTCCCTGAGGGCCTCCGTCAGCATATGGTGTAGTCATACCGTAAGTTTGGTTGAATTCCGTTTAGCATTTTAGGAGGGAGATACGGTAACGGACGGACGGACAGAAGGACAAACGGAGGCGATTTTAATATACCCTGTTTTTTTCCCTCAAAAACGTGGGTTAATTAATATGGCGGGATAGGGACTTGAAAACTACGACTTAACATAATATTTAGCCCTGGTAACATGTATACGCCATTGTCAAACATAATCAATATTCCTATGAAATCTAACACCTTTGAATAGTTTGTCCAATAAAGACAATGTTGATTTTTGTCAATGGTCTTTAAAAGTGTGTCGGTTACGGTTAACAAATTAATTGCAAGATATACTATTACACCTGCTATTAGGGTCAAACAATAAGCTTGGATGGTTGATCCATTTGAACACTTTCAGTGCTGACAATGTGCTCGTTGAGGTAATAATGCATGTGTGCAATGTGTTTACTTGTCTTGTCAAATTCAAAAAGAGGCAATACAGACTTATATAGGACGAAATAAATAAATAAAATAATGAAGCTGTGCCTCTAGACATAAACCATGGTGAGTGTTTTAAATTCCGCACTTTTGCACCTGCGTTTGACTTTGTTAAATGTAAGTCTGCACATTAAGGTAGATTGTACATTAGCTGAAGCTGATCATGCTAAAGACAGATAAAATATCGGACAGGGAAAGCAGCATTCAAGGACGACAGTCAACCACAAAACACAAAAACAAATACGCAAACAGACAAACGAGAATGCAAAAGTAATAAAAAAATGCAAGCGACATCACAAACACAAAAGGGTTGACAATAGGGCTACCGCATTGGAACGGTCAGTGGCAACAAAGGCCACTGGGGGTTTAAACCGGTTCTAGGGTGCACCAAACCTCACACTTACCCTACTTCATCCCATTAAAACAGGACAGTGTAAATAAAGAAATCCCCGCCATGATCTAATCTCTAACCAACAAGGCAGCATCAATAGGCAATATAAGTAAAACACAAATATGCTCGTGTAAATATAATACAAAAAAACAATAGCCTAGAAAGCCACAATGAAGGTACTCAATGACTTGGCAGAAGCCAGAGCATCAAGAGAATAAACCATTAAGGGCACGACAGGAAAGATCATAGACAAACATCAAACGCCACCGTCACAAGTTTAACAAAGATGGTATGAAAGTGATCATGACCAAGAATCTTACGAAGTTTATAAATCACATCACCATAGAAGTCAGGTTGTGATAGTCCTTGTCGCAGAAGAGTCCTTAAATTACTTATATTATATTTGGAAAGAAGATCAGGGTTACGATAATAAAATTTTGCAAAGGTTTTACGAAGTTTATGGTAACGGTAACCCTGATTGAGTAACTTTTTAGTTATACAAAGATTACGAATATTAAAGTCCTCAACTCGAGTACAAGCTCTAGAAAAACGAATAAGTTGAGACACATACACCCCATAGGAAGTTGCTCGGGGAACATCCCCATCCAAGTGGGGATAATTAACAAAGTCAAAATTAAAATCATCTCTCTTGTCATAGATTTTGCTAATTATTTTACCATTTTCAATCGAGAGATCTAAATCAAGAAAAGAAGCGTTATTATCAGATATATTAGCTTTGTTAAGCTGAAGTACTTTAGAATAAATATAATTAACCATAGTTGGAAAGAAAGGGTTGTCAATGTTTAATATGTCATCCAGATACCGAGAGGTGTCATTAAAGGCTTCAATAACAACTGCCTGGGTATCTGTTGAAAGACTCAACATGAAATCCCTTTCATAGCAAAACAAGAACAAATCTGCGACAAGTGGTGCACAGTTCGTACCCATAGGGATACCAACAATTTGTCTATAAACGGTGGTTCCATACCTGACGAAAATATTATCTAATAGGAAGAACTTCATAGCAAGTCCACATAGTATAATTGTCTAAACTACCGTTAGTAAAAAACGCTTTTATATTATTACATGCCAAAAATGTAGTATTTTCTCTAGCGAATGTTTTTTGAATAAGAGAAATTAGCTTGTCTTTAATAAGATGATGTGGTAAGGTTGTATATAGTGTAGAGAAGTCATAAGTACTAAGTCATGAAACTTGACCTTTATTGAAATTTTTATCAAGAACGTCTCCTAATTTTTTTATAGACCAAAATAAATTAATCCCAGAGTTTTCATAAGTTTTATCACAATATAGTTTAACGTGATCTTTAACGGCATTAAGACAATAAGTTACAAGTTTGGAGATGTTTGTTGTGGTGCAGGCACTAGAATTAGAAATAAAGCGAGCCTTATACGGATTTTTATGTAATTTAGGAATCCAGTACATGGTAGGCAGTTTATTTTGCTTATCGTTTACACCAGCCTTGAAAGTAGTGCACCGAGTGATATGTGCGGAAACAACATCATCCTCAGTAGAATTAACTGGAGTATATGAATTGGTGCTGCCGAGTTCCAGAGATAAAACATTGACGTAATGTAGGCGTCAAACAATAATTACATTATTAGCTGCTTTATCTGCAGGAACTAAAACAAATTTATTATGAAATTCCTGAATTCCCGATTTTAAATTACGAAAGGAAAACCTAGGTCTCGGAGGAAGTAAAGAGGGGTTAGCATTATAAAAGTTAATACGTGTATCTATAATTTTAAGAATTGACTTTTTCCAACATGTCCAAGTAGAAAGCGAGTTTGGGTCCGCATGTTCTCTACGACACCATTTTATACTAAAATCTTCAATAGAGTGGGCGATCTGGGCACGACAGGCATTAAAATCAATAGTTGAAGTAATCTATATTTAGGACCTTTCGAAAACAAATGCCGAATACGTTTATCAACAATATCAAAATTACCAGTGATGAGGAGCATAGCAAAATTTTGATGTGTTGCATTCACATTCCTTAGGAGTATTATGTACTATATCAAGGTCAGAAACTATTTTGTTGTAGTTGAAAATAATATTTCTAATAGGCTTTTTATACTTATAACAAATTACAGGACTTTCGGAAATATTTTGGGATAGAATCAACTATATGAGTATTCCGAAGTATGCATTTCGCCGAACATTGCTAATTTGTTCTTTTAGCACCAGAAAAGTCCAATAGGTAGTAAAAACAATGGAAGCCAAAATTCACGTATATTGCAATATTGCATTTTTGGATAAGCTATTTGTTGAGCTCAACGATTTTATTTTTGATATTCATAACATTCACATGACATCATCAAAATAATTTGACCAATCAGTGATCAATAAAAAAAAAACACCTCCACATTCTGGTAGGGGGTAAACTCGGTGTTTATCCTTGGGGCTCAACTGACTTTAGCCCTTTATAATACTAGTTTGTAGTGATAAGTATATTAAAAGCTTTGTTTTTTGTGTACATCTATGTATCTTCTTTTGGTGTTGTCTGATTTTAAAACACCAATAAGGATACATTTAATTTAAATGATGGTCTAATATTTTCATTTTTCATATAGAGATTGAGGATAAAGTCCGAGTAAACCCCTTTATTTTCACCTACTGAATATCTTGACCTACCGGAAGTTGACCAGATGTGAAAGTTATAAATACACAGTTTATATATTTATTATTTCGAACATTAATTTACCCGATTTGTTGATATCAATAATATAAATATAAAATATATGATTTATAGCGAAATATATTGATAAGAATTTAATTATGGATATGTATTTATGTATACTTATTGGGCTTATCCAATGAATTATTGAAATCAAGAGTTGAATTACTGACACCTATACTATACATGTAATTGTTGAGCTCAGTATTATAACTGATGTGCTAAAAAATTAAATAAATGTTAATATGACTTTACATTTTACACGGGTTATAGACTCATAACTTCCTTTACAACTTAATTCTAAAGGAGATTCAGAAATTCGTACTGGTTACTTGTCAATGACTAGTTGACCTATTCCAGCCAGTATTGTATTGTTTACGTATATTTCTCTGTACAGCAGATGGACCGTCGACCTAGAACTCAAAGTATCCACGAAGCTGCGTTGAACAATGATCTACCTCTTATACGCAGTCTTTTGAACGATGGAGCTGATATCGACCGTCAAGACGAGGTCAGACGCTTTATTTATTTTCTTTTTTTGCCGAATTATCATACACGTATCAATGTGGGGTTCATACCTATAAGTATGTATACTAACCGGAAACAACTATCTTGGGTATCTGCCATATTGATGTAGTCCATTCAAATAAAACAGAACATCGGAAGTATTTGTGCAAATTTTAAAATAGTCTCATGGATATTTTCAGTTGAGTATGCAATGCGTACTTATACATGTTTGTGATCCATTCTTATCACTGACTACTTTTAGAAAGACGGACGGACACCTATGCAGTATGCCGCCCAATTCAACCTTTATGAAGTAATCGCATACTTGGCCTTCCTTGGTGCGGATCCACAGATTAAAACTAAGGTAAGACACATACAATTTAACTACAATGGTAACCTCTGGTAACCATCATCATGGTAACCATCATCTGAGGTCTCATGGAGTTGACAACCGATGGAACTACCTATCTCCCTATTACCATCCAAATAAAACGGAAAAGTGTAAGTAAATCCGTCGGCAATATACGTTTGACAATTTGATCATGTATATATGAATAATAGAATTAAAAAAAATTTCTAAAAAGTCTCTACACAATTATTTCAAGCCCTTGGCAGAAACCAGAGCAACAAGAGAATAAACCATTAAGGGCACAATAAGACAAGATAAGACAAAAATCAATCGTTACAGTACGTCTTTTAAGGATTGCATATTTACAACCTTTTTTCTACTATGGTTAATAAAATTATTATCTATCCTAAAGAACTTCAACTCAACAAAGCTAATATATTTGATACTGCTGCTTTTTTCTCAATTTTACATCTCTATATTAAAAATGGAGAAATAATAAGCAAAATCTATGACAAGAGAGGTGTTTTCAATGTTTTACCAGAACGGGAATGTTCCCGAGCAACTTCTTATGTGGTTTAGGTGTCTCAATCTGTTCCGTTTTCTGGAGCATGTCTTTGAGTTGAGGACTTTAATATTGGTAACCTTTGTATAACTAAAAAGCTACTCCATCAGGGTTACCGTTAACATAAACTTCAGAAACTTTTATTATCGTAACCCTAATCTACTCTCAAAACATAGAAGTAATTTAAGAACTCTTCTACGACAAGGTGATGTGATGTACTAACTTCGTAAGATTCTTTGGTCATTATCACTTTCATATAAGTGTGCGATTGTGCGATGACCGGACAAAGTGTGGACCCTATGTTGACCTCTACCTAAATCCTAGAAGGACGGTAGCGTTTGCTTTTGTCATCAGTCTTGTCTTGTCTTGTTGTGTCCTTCACAGTTTGTTCTCTTGTTGCTCTGGTTTCTGCCAAGTAATTGGGTAATTGCTGTGTGGCTTTCTAGGCGTTTGTTTGTTACATTCATAGATACACTATAATCCTTGTGTTAAATGTATACTGCCTATTAATGCTGCCTAATTTGTTAGAGGGTTTAGCCTGGCGGGGATTGATTTGTTTATACTGTCCCGTTTGATTGGTATGACAATAGAGTAAGAGTGAGGTTTGGTTACCCTAGAACCTGGTTTGAAACACCAGAGGCCTTTTTGCTACTGACCGCACCAAGGTACTATTGCCAACCTTTTTATGATTGTGGTGTCGAATACTTTGCTTCCGTTTGTCCTTGTTATTGTTGTTAATTTTGTTGTCTATGTGTGTTTTTGTTGAACTGTGTTCTGTGAATTCTACATTTCCTGTTCCTTCGACTGGTATACCTACTTTTACAAAATTATTTCCGGTACATACCATTTTTATTTCATGTGCAGGATGGTAAAACGGCGTCAGACATCTGCAGGAATTCCACAATGAAAGACTTATTAAAACTGGCCATACCTTTAACTGTACGAACTGATTATAGGTACGTTTTTTTGTACGTTTTTTTGTTTATACGATCTTGTATTTAAATTTCAAGCAATAGTTGATGAAAATATAAGTCTAGGGAATTTTCCTATCAGACAGTCGTTATTTCGAGATAAGATAAGAACGTATGTGAATACAACATCTAGAAAGTGATATTAATTTCTATCATCTTTTAAAAAAAGTTTTCAAATTTATTGAATTGCTTCATAAAAAGATGTTTGTTCTAGATTTGCATAACCTATTTGTTTCAATTCGTAGAAATGTCATCGAAGACAGTGTCAAACTATCTGGAAACAAGAAAATGAAACGCACATTCTCTCAATGTAATGTGTCTTTGAAATGCAAAAAGCTTTCGACGGATGACACCATGAACATCAGATGTCGATGTGTGCGTATGGAGCAAAACGCTGCCGATTTTGGCATTCAGACAGAGGAAAACGTGTGCAGCGACGTGTTCATATTTTGTACAAACACTCCTGAAAATTTCAAGAAAGTCAAAATCCGATTTCCGGTGTATTGCAAGCCAAGCAGAAGTGAAGAATTGGTAGTCAAATCCAACACGAAACAAACTATTGCTGTTTTAAACATCAAAACAAAACACACGGTTCGTATAGCTTTAATTTTATATGTCACGACATAGAAAACTGTAACTACAAAACGTGTTTTGTTGTGAATAAATGATACATCGACCTATATAAAATACCTATATCGATATAACGTTAGAAAACCAAAGCAACAAACAAGAGAGAAAAGCAGCAGACTAGGTTTTATTGAGTCTGTTTATAAGACGTAATATAATTTGCAACACCTCTCACGCACGCCCAAGCAACAAACAAGAGAGAAAAGCAGAGACTAGGTTTTATTGAGTCTGTTTATAAGACGTAATATAATTTGCAACACCTCTCACGCACGCCTAAGCAACAAACAAGAGAGAAAAGCAGAGACTAGGTTTTATTGTCTGTTTGTAAGACGTAATATAATTTGCAAAACCTCTCACGCACGCCCAAGCAACAAACAAGAGAGAAAAGCAGAGACTAGGTTTTATTGAGTCTGTTTTATTGAGTCTGTTTATAAGACGTAATATAATTTGCAACATCTCTCACGCACGCCCTCTGGCTCCGGCTTAAGCGATATTCTACTTAAAGCAACAACGAATGGGTGTCATGCTCCTAAATAACCAATAAGTAATAACTACTGATTTGTAGTCGGGGCGACTTTTTGGAACAGTTTCAATTGACTCGTGTTCCCACAATGCCGATGAGTATATTTAGAGCATATAAAAGATGGAGAATATAAAACAATCAATTTGATATTAATAATTATTGATTTTGGCATTGCAAGTTTAGCTTACGATTGCTTCCAAATTATATATACCATTCTTAAATAGGATAGTAGCTCCTCATATGTTTTTATGTTTTTAAATTTCAGTGGTCATTTTGCAGTATCAGGACTGATCTGCCGGCTTTCATGTCGTTGGTAGCTGTTAGTAGACCAAGAAAAGAATCTTTCACAGTCGGCATGGAATCAGCTATTTTTAAGTCAGAAATAGAACCGAATTTGAAACTGGCATTCACCTCGAACACTCTGAGGTCCCCAACAACAATACACATACAGGTCTCAATATTAACGTTTTATTGTCGGGCGACTATACACTTCATCATATTTCAGTCGAAAATCGTTTCAATATAGATGTCTTAAACCAGCTTACCTGTATTCGATATAGTATTATATCAGTGTTATCGTAGGCTGCAGACAGAAAAAAAAACTTAAGGATTAATCCAACAACAAAAAGACCGGCAACTGTGCCACTGACCGTTTAAATTGTGTACCCATATTGTCAACACTTTAATGGCTGTGGTGTCGGGCCCCTTGCTTCTAGACAATTATGCCATTGACCGTTTACATGGTGTACCCATATTGTCAACCCTTTAATGGTTGTGGTGTCTCCCCACTCCCTTCTAGACAAGGGTGCCACTGACCATTTAAAAGATGTGCCCATATTGTCAACACTTTAATGGCTGTGGTGTCGCGCCCCTTGCTTCTAGACAATTGTGCCATTGACCGTTTACATGATGTGCCCATATTGTCAACACTTCAAGGGCTGTGATGTCGCGCCCCTTGCTTCTAGACAATTGTGCCATTGACCGTTTACATGATGTGCCCATATTGTCAACCCTTTAATGGCTGTGGTGTCTTGCCCCTTGCTTCTAGACAATGGTGCCACTGACCGTTTACATGATGTACCCATATTGTCAACACTTTAATGGTTGTGGTGTCGCACCCCTTGCTTCTAGACAATTGTGCCATTCACCGTTTACATGATGTACCCATATTGTCAACCCTTTAATGGTTGTGGTGTCGCGCCCCTTGCTTCTAGACAATTGTGCCATTCACTGTTTACATGATGTACCCATATTGTCAACACTTTAATGGCTGTGGTGTCGCGCCCCTTGCTTCTAGACAATGGTGCCACTGACCGTTTACATGATGTACCCATATTGTCAACACTTTAATGCCAAATAACGGCCAAATTGCACTACAAAACCATGCAGCAAAACTCTTTCCGGTTGTTCAGATCATATAATAAGGTATATGCGCCGATTAAAAGTAAAGGTTTATTACCGGGTTCTTAAAATACCCGTGGTTAAATATGCGTAACATGAATTATGAGTTGATAAATCTTAATTCGACGCTCCAGTTTCGGGGTTTGGTCTGGCTGGTTAAAACCGTTTATAGTGTGTCTAAAGAGTTTGGATTCTCAAAACATGTAATATATATATATATATATACCTTATCGTCAGTAGGTTTACAAACAGTGTACATATGATGTAACATTTGACTGTTGTTGGCGGGATAGCTACTTAAAGAAATGAAGCATTCGCAAAACGCAGTCAACCAAAACATGAATTCAACACAGCGATTACACGAATACGTTACAATCTAGAAGAAGGTGCGCGACACCACAGCCGGGTTAGATTTTGTAATCTAAGTTTGTATCTGCTTATATTATCATAACTAGTGCATACTGGAAGCACTAGTTTACTTCTTAAAACTATGTAATAATACGTTAATCATCCATAGGGAAGCTGTATGCAGCGAGCACAGGTTAGTGCTTTAGATTCAAATCTCTATTATATAAGCGTATATTCGTATCATATAATTGCTATCTTTCGTACTCAGCTATTGATGTAAATCCAAACTTTTAGTACGGTGATCCCATCTACTTCGTAGCGTACAGTCACACAATTGCAAACAGTTTCTAAGTACTTTTGTTTACATAGTTGAATTGTTTTTTGGCATTTGCATATTGATATGACTTTCACATTGCCCAAATAGCTTTGGTAATTGTTTTTCACAAATTTGATACTTTGATGATTTTACACATACTTTCTACAAATTATGACAATGAAATGGAATAACTAGATACAAATAACACAATTTACGAAACTGAAAAGATAAGAATGATTATCGGGTATTACTTAAATAATTCCAAATATAATTTCTCCTTTCATACTTTTTTTTGTGTTTAAAATTATCAAGTTTCATGATAAACCACATAAAAATAAACACCGTCACAGTTTGTTTATATATGTCATTTGATCTAACCTTTCGTACTATGTACTGGGCAATGTACATATTCCCCAGGATTGTTAATACGTGTATCGTTATTTATAAATGTTTTAGATTAAAGATTTCGCCACGATTCCGGTTTCGCAAAGCTTAACGCCAGGTATATTATCGTCAACCCCTTGTTTCGTCTTTGATACCGACTGTGATAAAAGTGCAAGGACGAGCACCTTTGGCACCGACTGGGGAGACAGTACAATTGCGATGCTCACATTTCCCATACCTACACACTATACAGGGAATGGTAGGCTGGAGATATTGTCAACTGTAGACGGAGATGGCAGATCAGATGAGAATAACTGGGAGGTTGTCGATACGGATATCAGCATTATCCAGGGTGGATGTTTTACATTTTCCGCCAGTCTTTCAAAGGTGTAAGTATTCTTTTTTCCCTTATTCTTTTTTTTTTTTTTTTTTTTTTTTGCTCTTTTTGTCTCGCCCTCATAGTGGGTAGCGAGACATAGTATTCACTTTTCAGGCGGCGGCGGCAGCCACATTTTAAATCAACTATATCTCAACAACTGCTACTCGAATCTTTCTGAAACTTTGTCAGATGCTTTGTTGTGTCAAGGGACATCATGTAATGCCAAAATTACCAAGGTCAAGGTCATATTTTGCGTTATTTTCCCAAAACTTAACCTTGGTTAGGTAACAACCTTGGTTAGGTAACTTAACCTCAGTTAACTGGATGTGATTGCTTCATTTTCTTTGTTTGAAACTTGGTCATGCGTATTGTTGGCATTGGTGGACATCACTGAACGACAAAAAATACCAAAGTCAAGGTCATATTTTGCTTATTTTCCCCAAACTTAACCTTGGTTAGGTAACTTAACCTCAGTTAACTTTATGTGATTGTCTCACTATATATTTCATACTTGGTCATATGTATTGTTATGCCCCCGCTAAACGAAGTTAAGCTGGGTAAACTGGTTTCACCTTGTCCGTCTGTCTGTCTGTAGACGCAACATTGTCCGCTCCATAGCTCCTCTCCCCCTGAAGCAAATCTCATAAACTTCATGCATGGACTGCCTTAAGAGGATGACCCCTATTGATTTTGAGGTTAGTTGGTCAAAGGTCAAGGTCACTGGGACCCGATAATGAAAAACCTTGTCCGCACCATAACTCATATCCCCCTTAGGCAAATGTCATAAAACTTCATAGGTGCACTGGTTGTGGTGGGAGAATAGTCCCTATTGATTTTGAGGTCAATATATCAAAGGTAAAGGACACCAGCACCCGATAATGAAAAACCTTGTAGGCTCCTTAACTCCTTCCCCCTGAGGCAAATCTCATGAAACTTCATAGGTGAACTGGTGAACTGCATGTGGTGAGAGGACGACACATATTGATTTTGAGGTCAGTAGATCAAAGGTCAAGGTCACAGGGACCCGATAATAAAAAACCTTGTCCGTTCCATAACTCCTGTCCCCCTTAAGCAAATCTCATGAAACTTTACAGATGAACTGCCTGTGGTGAGAGAACAACCCCTATTGATTTTGACGTCAGTAGATTAAAGGTCAAGGTCACAAGGACCCAATAATAAAAAACGTTGTCCACTCCATAAATCCTGTCCCCCTGAAGCAAATCTCATGAAACTTCATAGGTGAACTGCCTGTGGTGAGAGGACGACCACTTCTGATTTGATTCAGTAGGTCAAAGGTCAAGGTCACCGGCATCCGATAAGGAAAAACCTTGTCCGCTCCATCAATCCTCTTCCCCTGAAGCAAAGCTCATGCAACTTCGTGGGCGATCTGCCTGTGGTGAGAGGATGACCCGTATTGATTTTGAGGTCAGTAGTTCAAAGGTCGTGGTCACCAGCACCCAATAATAAAAAAATATTGTCCTCTCCATAACTCCTCTCCCCCTGAAGCAAATCTCATGAAACAATAGGTGGACTGCCGGTGATGAAAAGATGGCCCCTATTGGTTTTGAGATCAGTATATCAAAGGTCAAGGCCACCATTACTCGATCATGAAAATCCCATTCCACTCAATCTTTACACAAACAGTAGGGTGGGGAATGGGGTGTGACTGGTAGTGGGGGTATATGTGTCTCCCTTAAAAGGCGACAGCTCTAGTTGGCATTAGTGGACATAGCTGGATGACAAAAAATACCAAGGTCAAGGTCATATTTTGCGTTATTTTTCCCAAACTTAACCTTAGTTAGGTAACAACCTTGGTAAGGTAACTTAACCTCAGTTAACTTTATGATTGCCTGACTTTATGTCTTTGATACTTGAAAATATGTGTTGTTGGCATTGGTGGACATCGCTGAACGACAAAAAATACCAAGGTCAAGGTCATATGTTGCATTATTTTTCCAAAACTACACCCTGGTTAAACCACTAAACCTCAGTAACTTAACTTCTTATGATGACTTCGCTTTTATTTGTTTGACACTTTGTCATATGAAGTGTTGTCTTTGGTGGACATCATTTAAGCACAAATTTGATAAAATACTTTATATGCGGTTTGCCGCGGTGGCCGAGACACCCTCAGACCGAGGTCTCGTTCTTGTTACCTTTAGTAAATCATATGTTTTTCTGGACTACATTCCTTTCCAGATGTTTTTCATTGGTGGTATTATATATTATTCAATGCGGCGACATACCAATTCCCAAGTAAGCAAATTAATTGTTTTTGAAAATATTTTATTTTATTATACTGGGGCATTGACTTCTGTATAATATTCAAGGAAAATTCACATTTTTATTTAAAAATCAATGACTTTATTTACAACAAATTGTATTAATGGAAAATTGTGTAGATATTTGTGTCACATATATCTGGAAGATTCTCGCTGTTTTTGCTTCTTTCAATAAAAGGTATATAAGAGAAAGAAAATAAAGTACTAAATAAAATGGCCATTATTAAAACGCATTACAAAATTAGTAAAACAGCATACATTCACAGGTTCCTTTGAATGAGTAAATAATGAAAATACATAATAGGAATAGTCAAAATGTAATACATTAAAAAAAATCGGTCAGAACTCTTCCACAAAACGTCGTATTATCTTAAGTTTACCATTTATTATATTATATGTTTTAAATCTAAATGTATAAACACACCATGTATGAAACAACGTTGAAAAAAAAAGTAATATAAAAACAAAAGCCTAGAAAGCCACAAAGTAAGTACTCAGTGACTTGGCAGAAGCCAGAGCAACAAGATAATAAACCTTTAAGGGTACGACAAGACAAGATTAAAGGCAAACATCAAATACTACCGTCCTATAAGGATTTAGGTCGACGTCATCATAGGGTCCACAATCTGTCCGGTGGCAAAAAAGGCCTCTGGGATTCAAACCAGATTCTAAGGTGCACCAAACCTCACTCTTACCCTATTGTCATCCCAATAAACGGGACATTGTAAATAAAGATATCCCCGTCAGGTTATAATCTCTAACACACAAGGCAGAATTCATAGGCAATATAAGTAAAACACATAAATGATCATGTATATATAATATAAAAAACAAAAGCCTGGAAAACCACAAAGTAAGTATTCAGTGACTTGGCAGAAGCCAGAGCAACACTATAATAAACCGTTAAGGGTACGACAAGACAAGATTAAAGGCAAACATCTAACGCTACCCGTCCTATAAGGATCTAGGTAGACGTCATCGTAGGGTCCACAATCTGTCCGGTCATAATAGGAAAGAGGAAAAGAGGAAAACATAGTTGCGAACTGTAATTGGGTCCACCTAAACACGCAGTGCGTTGCAAAGTCATAACCTCTTTTGATAAACTTGTTAACAAGTTTAATAAAGATTGTATAAAAGTGATTATGACCAAGGATCTTACGAATTTCATAAATCACATCACCACAGAAGTCAGGTTGTGATAGTCCTTGTCGCAGAAGAGTTCTTAAATTACTTTTATATTTTAAAAGTAGATCACGGTTACGATAATACAATTTTGCAAAGGTTTTTCGAAGTTTATAGTAACGGTAGCCCTGCTGTAAATTGCATTTATATGATTCCTTTCAGAAGGACAATTTAATTTGAAACTATAGTCTTATTATTCAATCAGTAAATGGGAAAATAATGCATATAGATGACGAAATGGTTTATAGATTTGATACGTGACACTGTTAGTGTCCAAATAAATAGTTTCAACCAAAAGCTATGGTGGGTCTAACCAGTTAAATCGATGTTTTAAGGGATACATTAGTATGTAAATAGGTAGGCAAAGCAATGCTTTTGAAGATACACAGTGAAAACATAAATCTTAAACCATTCTTAAATTGTTAAAAGTATTTTGTGGAGAATAAATAAATAAAATACACTATCATTCAACAAATGAATATGTAATATATTAAAATGAAGAACTGGTTTAGATGTTCTACAGTGAAACAGTTATCGCCAAAAAACTATATATTTTAAGCCATGCATTGCGGGGAATTAAAGCACTGAAATCATTAAGGATTGAATAGAGGCTGGTATATACGAATGGTGTATAAAAGTCTATACCAATTATCATAAAATGTGCAGATGTTTCCAACAAAAAAAATATTGTATTCTATAAATAGAATGTTAGTCTTATATTTACTTTTTTCTTTTTATTCACATATTTTCGCATTTTTATCAATTTTACTAATTAATTAACGGAAACGGCATTGTTCAGCCGTTTCAAATGCCTTATATAAGTAAATTCTTAAAGTGTGTGTTTCATTTTTATTTTCATGCTTCATTAATTGTTCAAATTTCAGGAAACTAGGATTTTTCCAAAAAAAATAATTGTTTTTTATACATCTTTCTTTATTCGTTGTAGTTTTTACATTCTATTACAAAGTGATATTCGTCTTATAATACGTTACATTGTTTACACTTTCTATCGTCGTATGGGACACTTTCCGGTGGTTTCCATCGCCCTGTCCCAACTTCTAGCCCATGAGAGGAGAGTATTAGTCTTAGGCAAGGGCCGTTCGACATTTAAGGATACATACAATTCAGGATATTGATTAAAATCGACAGTAGCAATCGATTTATAACATAAAGCGCTCGATGAATTGTTTAATTCTGTATTCCAATGCTGAATACATTTGATATCACTTATTTATATTAAGGATTAAGTCTGACTTTACCATCAAGAAATCGAATTATTGTCTTACATATAATATACAGCATAAATTATATAATAAAAGAACACTTAAGAATCTTGTAAAATTGTGTTTATATCTGGCGTAATGCAAGTAACTAATATTCATCTGTTTTAAATTAAGGTTTATTGGTGTAGAAATTGACAAGTCGATACCACGCGGCCATAATAGCTACATTACAAGAAGATTTGCCAGCAACATATATCGTTCCCTGCTGCTTGTGGAGTTCGATGTCATTTTCCACATTATGACCAAACTTCTTGATAATCTGTCAAAAAGGCACGAGGTAGTTGTCACGTGCTGCGTGGAGAATGAGGTAAAAGATACGGTGACTACCTGGACAGACAAAGGCTTCGCTGTGCAGAGTTGCACTGAGATGTGTAAAACATACGCAAAACAGCCGTTCGTTATTACTGTTAATAAAACCATACAGTTCTGCACTGGAAACAAAGACGATATTTTGCAGTTTCATCCAAAGAGGAAAAATGTGATACGATTTGATGTGTTACTATCAGCAAACAATACTATTGTCGAAACGAATTGCTTTGGTATAAGAAAGGGTTATACACATAAAGGTAGAACTCTTACCGACTTTTGTGTCGAAGTTCCTCTAGAAATGAAAAAGTACATACCTGGTGCATTAGAACTGCATAGCAGAGGTCAGAAAAATCAACATATGGCGATAACAGATTTGGTCTCCGACACAAAACAAATACGCACACTTCCAAAATTAAGCATGCAATCGAACACTAATGGCAACGTGTTTACCGTCGAAGGGATGCATAATGACACTGAAGAGATCAGAGGAGACTCAGTCACATACCCGTCAAGCAAATATGGTAAAGAACAACCATCGATGTCAAATCCACTCACCACAAGATCTATCGTTTTGGAAAACGATGCTTTGACAACAGGTACAAATGTAATGAACACTTATAATATTGAAACTACCTATTTCACTTAGTGAACTAGATGCTGTCAGAGTAACCGTCAATATCGTGTCTGTTTAAGTATATGCATATTTGATGGGATTGTCTAGAAAGTTCAGCGAGAAAATGTTGAAATCGGTTCGGCGCAATACATACATTGTAATTCCGTCAACGTGAAACTACATGTTCCTGAAAAGAAATAAGTGTATGTATGCCTTTTAAACCATTCACCTGTCCATTTATTGACATCTGGGAATATGGTACATATGTAGGAGTTTATCCGAGTATAGGTAGTGACTCCCTGTCCCTTTTGCTATCTTGTTTCCTGCACGGCGAATAATTAAATTGTATTATTATGACTGTTTTTTTTTTTATTGCCAGTTGAGAAGAATTTCTTAAATGATAACTACCTTAGAAGGCTTTTAGACGATATAGGGGAAGCCTGGAGTATCGTTATGATTCTGATGGGCATTTCTTTTGAAACCATAGAAACAAATCTGACGACATTTCAGAACGAACCAGAGCTACAAACCCGTTTGAAGGTAACTGGCATTCTGTTTATATAACATGTTCTTTTTTTATTAACTATTATGACTGATTTAAGGTAACCTATAGGCCTTATTGCCCAGTGACCGTTTCAAGTCGGTAACCCTTCTTCACTACTCTTTATGTTACGTATTGTCCTTTCAATATGCTCATACATGTATTTCGGTTTATGGTGCAGTGCGGACATACGTTTGATTGCTGCGGTTTCTATAGGACCATTTTTCTCATTTTTAGCTCTACTGGCCAAGGGCCAGCAGAGCTTATGGGATGCTGTGCTGTCCGTCGTCCGTCGTCTGTCTGTCTGTCGTCTGTCGTCCGTTTAACTTTTCTTCAAACGACTTCTTCTCAGAAACCGCTTGGCTAATTTTAACCAAACTTCACGTGGATGATCCTTAGTTAAATGCTTTTTAGATTTGTTAAAATTAGGTCAATGCTACATCCAAGATGGCTGCCATTACCATATATAGTCGAAACCTTAAAAAATCTTCTTCTCCAGAACCGCTGGACAGATTTCAACAGTTTTTCTTTTAAAATGATCGCCAACGCCTAGACTATCAAGTTTGTTCAAATAAAGTCCCCGGGGTCAAAAATGGCCGTGCCCCGGGGGTCCAAAATTTGTATATTGAGGTTTTGCATGTTTTTCATATAGACATATAGGAAAAAACTTTAAACAATCTTCTTCTCTGAAACCACAAGGCACAGAGCTCTCATGTATTACATGTAGCATCAGCTTATGGTCCTCTACTAAGTTTGTTCAAATGGTGACCCTGGGGTCAAATTTGTCCCCGCCCCGGGGGTCACAGTTTTACATAGACTTATATAGGATTTTTTTTTTAAAAATCTTCTTCTCGGAAACTACAAGAGCCAGAGGTTTGATATTTTGCATTTACTATAAGCTTATGGTCCTTTACCAAGTTTGTTCAAATGGTGACCCTCGGGTCACTTTTGGCCCCGCCCCAAGGGTCACATGTTTTACATAGACATGTATAGGGAAAAACTTAAAAAATCTTCTTCTCTGAAACTGCAAGAGCCAGAGGTTTAATATTTTGCATTTGCTATAAGCTTGTGGTCCTCTATCAAGTTTGTTCAAATGGTGACCCAGGGGTCACATTTGGCCCCACCCCGGGGGTCACAGTTTTACATAGGCTTGTATAGGGAAAAACTGAAAAAAATCTTCTTCTCTGGAACCACATGGCACAGAGCTCTCATGTAATACATGTAGCATCAGCTTATGGTCCTCTACTAAGTTTGTTCAAATGGTGACCCGGGGGTCAAATTTGTCCCCGCCCCGAGGGTCACAGTTTTACATAGACTTATATAGGATTTTTTTTTTAAAAATCTTCTTCTCGCCAACTACAAGAGTCAGAGGTTTGATATGTTACATTTATTATAAGCTTATGGTCCTTTACCAAGTTTGTTCAAATAGTGACAATAGTGACCCTGGGGTCACATTTGGTCCCGCCCCAAGGGTCACATGTTTTACATAGACATGTATAGGGAAAAACTTAAAAAATCTTCTTCTCTGAAACTGCAAGAGCCAGAGGTTTAATATTTTGGTGATGCTATAAGCTTATGGTCCTTTACCTATTTTGTTCAAATGGGGACCCTGTGGTCACATCTGGCCCTGCCCCGGGGATTCACAGTTTTACATAAATGCTTGTAGACGGAAAAACTGAAGAAAAAAAATCTTCTCTGGAACTGCAAGAGCCAGAGGTTTAATATTTTGCATTTGCTAAAAGCTTATGGTCCTTTACCAAGTTTGTTCAAATGGTGACCCTGGGGTCACATTTGGCCCCGCCCCAAGGGTCACATGTTTTACATAGACATGTATAGGGAAAAACTTAAAAAATCTTCTTCTCTGAAACTGCAAGAGCCAGAGGTTTAATATTTTGCTGTTGCTATAAGCTTATGGTCCTTTACCAATTTTGTTCAAATGGGGACCCTGTGGTCACATCTGGCCCCGCCCCGGGGGTCACAGTTTTACATAAATGCTTGTATAGGGAAAAACTGAAAAAAATCTTCTTCTCTGGAACTGCAAGAGCCAGAGGTTTAATATTTTGCATTTGCTGTAAGTTTATGGTCCTTTACCAAGTTTGTTCAAATGGTAACCCTCGGGTCACATGTTTTACATAGACATGTATAGAAATTTATTTTTTTTAATTATTTTTTTTTTTTTAAATATTTTTTTTGGCATTTTTTTTTTTGATTTTTTTTTTTTTTTTGAAATATCTTCTCTTTTTTTGAAATGTTTTGCAACTTTTTTTTTTTTGCAATTTTTTTGGCAATTTTTTTAGCTCTATGTTCGACCAGTCGGACCAGTAACAGAGGTGTTCTTGATTTAGTTAAACATGCTATATGTTGCCTCGTTGATACGGTTGGGCCTTCATTTTTCATCTGATCTTTACCAAACTTTACCAATATTTAGTTATGGCCTTTGATTTAGTTAAAAAGCTGTTTTTTGCCCGAAACTTTCAAAAAAACGTAAATGGCAGTCACTCACTTCATTGATGTTATAAGAGCCATGTTAGCCAGTAGAGCGTCCACAGGCCCTTTTGGGCCTCTTGTTTACTCCTGTGTTGACTGACTAGATCTTGTAATGGATACGTTCGATGATCAGGTATGGGATCGATTCAACAAACATAAAACATTGACTTGTATTTGCATACTATTTAGATACTAATAACATATTTTGACAACAAATACAACGTCTTTTTTTTTCTATGTTATTTAGACACAAATGTCAGTGTTGGTATTTTATACATTAAGACAATAATGTATTATAGTTAGACAATAGTGTCCTTTATTTGAATATTTGTATATTATTTGTATAGTTTTTAGACACAACTAGCAATGTACTTGTATGTGTGCATTATTTAAACACGAATTATAATATTATTTTTTTGTATATATTTAGACAATAATGGCAAGTCCTTATTTGTATAGTAATAAGACTGAATTACAATTACATTTTCAAATTGGGCACGAGAAAAAAATAACTACGAGAAAATAACTGCTTAATATATGTGTATGTTTACTTTTCAGCTGTTATGCCAGTGGCGTGAGGACAATTCTAACCGTGTTGACCGAGGAGTACCAATACTACTTTCGGCCTTGAGGAAAGGTGGACAGTGGGCGCTCAGCGTTTCGGTGCAGAGGCATCTTAAACTCTGGTAATAAACACGTGCGAGAGACATGTCGCTGTTGTAGTAGATAGAATGAAGCATAGATCATGAAGTGGGATAATATATTGGAACATAACTGTTTTACCGCCTTTTGGTACCTAACTATGAGGCGCCATACGTGACTATATGTTGTAAGATAAATATTTACGTTGCGTGTGAAATATATATACTCGTCGGGGGCCACTTTCCGTCACTTATGTAAACATAAACTAATTTTTCAGACAAATCTATGTATCCTGACAATTTTTACTCTATTTTCTATTAGGTTACCTCTTCCTGGAAAGTTGATACCAAAGAATTTTGTTTTATATAAATTATCGAAGTGGCACGTGACCTGTTTATAAATGGACTAAAACTGAGAAATCATGTTGTTTACAAGCCCAGTTTCCGTCATGTATTTTATCGAGTGATATATTCAACTAGGTCAAGATACAGTAAACTTTTATGAATAAGAAACTTGTTTGCAAGTCTATTCAACAATTTCATTGTAAAAATGGTATGTTTGCATTGTTCCATCAGTCACCTCGATCGTTATAACAATGCGCCTGGAATCTTCAATATAAAACAATTTTACACTGAAAAGATGGGTAACTCTATGTAAATCAAACAGATACAGGTTGTACGAGTTGCTGCTCTTTGGTGAAACTATATAATCTTAGTCTATTTAACCGCGTCCGCTGAAGAGTGATAAAATTATGACGTCATTACAGTGTTATTTTTTTAATAGTTTATTATGCGGCAGTATGCGCGCGCATCCCCAACGCCACATAAGGAAGTAAATACATTTTTCGGAGAAATCCCTTTCGTTTTTGTACCTTTTATTTACTTTTTGGTTCTTTTTCCTGTTTCCAATCTTCAGTTATAAACGTCTGACAATTAGTGACATCGCGTAAGTAATTTGCAGTGTAAAAACGTTTTTTAAATGAGAATGACGGAAACTGGGCTTGGACGGAAACTGGCTATGAGGCGCCATACGTGACTATATGTTGTAAGATAAATATATACGTTGCGTGTGAAATATATATACTGAATACAAAATATTTATGATACAAACAAATATATACGTTACTCCGAAATATATATATTGAACACAAAATATATATAATACAGACAAATATATACGTTACTACGAAATATATATATTCTATCCAAAAATATATATCACACAAATATATATGTTATTCCTAGAAATATATATTCTGAAAAATATATATTCTGTTTTTAAATATATATTGTAGACGCAAATATATATGTTACTCTGAATATTTTTTCCCTTAATTCATATATTGTAGACGCAAACATTTATGTTATACCGAAAATATATTCGCTTTATAAAAAAATATATTGTCAGTCTCAATATATTGAAGATGAAAATATTTTAGATGAAAATAAATAGTTTCTCTAAAATAAATATATTGCAGACACAAATATATCAATGAAATATCGATAAATAATGGTGCGAACTTCTGGGTTATGAGGCGCCATACGTGACTATATGTTGTAAGATAAATATATACGTTGTGTGTAAATATATATACTGAATACAAAAGTATATATGATACAGACAAATATATACGTTACTCCGAGATATATATATATTGAATACAAAATATATATAATACAGACAAATATATATGTTACTCCGAAATATATATATCCTGCCCAAAAATATATATCATACAAATATATATATGTTAATCCTAAGAATATATATTCTGAAAAATATATGTCAGTCTGAATATATGTTTTTCCTAATTTATATATTGTAGACGCAAACATTTATATGTTATACCGAAAAATATATTCGGTTTATAAAAAATATATTGTCTGTCTTAATATATTGAAAAAATATTTGAGATGGAAATAAATAGTTTCTCTAAAATAAATATATTGCAGACACAAATATATCAATGAAAGATCGATAAATAAATGGTGCGAACTTCTGGGTGACCGAAACTAAATACATATTTGTTTTCCAAATATATATGCCTTCTGCAAATATATACGTTGGCATAGACTGTGCTGCAAATATATACGTTGGCGTAGACTGCTACACTGTCCCGTTTTTCAAACTCGAGAAAAGCCAAATTTAAAGAGCGTATTTCCCAGCGTCCGAGAAGTGTTCCGCATGTTGGAGTTTCTTTACCACGAAAACATAACAAATCCACAAAAAATGGACGACCAAACATCTAACGTACGAAGAACTATTGATCTTCTTCTTCTTCTTCTTCTTCTTCTTCTTCTGCTTCTTCTTCTTCTTCTTTTTCTTCTTCTTCTAATGTGCCGGGTTCCTCCGGAACATACTCGCACATGTGGTGAACTAAGTACAAGTGGTGAACGGTCCAAGTGCAGTTAAAAACAGGTTAAAAAATTTCTGATTGGGGTCTACGCAAACGCCGAAGTCGAGCAGAATGGCATCTGTCTGTTGTTCGTCATTTAGACCGGATGCTAAGTCCTGGAGCATGATTATGAGATGGCTCTCACAGGATCTCTTCTTTCTGAAACCATGCTGTCTTTCAGATAGAATATTATTTATTTATTTTGTTAAGCAACCCGCAATTTCAGGCTTTGGTTCAGACCTCGTTAGTGTAATAGCGAGTATCTCGAGTATGCTGATATTGAAATACGCGACTGCGATAATGATCATACTTTGTCTAAAAGTAGTTTTGTAATACAAGAAACTGTCGTGACATATCTGATTCGTCGATGCACCATCTTCTTACCAACGTATTGATCACGTAAACCGTATCTCCCACCCTCCGTTCCACCACCTCAATAATGTTTATATTATCCGAATGCATCAGGCGCGTGGCCTCGGCTGGCGTGGCGCAGTCGGTAGCGCGGCGGATTTGTAACCGGATGTCCCGGGTTCAATCCTCCGTGGTACCACTGAGATTCGTCGGTGTGTTCTTGGGCAAAACACTTTCCCTTAGCCTCGTCCGTCGGATGGAGACCTAAACCGGGCGGTCCTGTGTATCGGTTTATCCCCCGAGCACGTTGAAGAACCATAGGAATATATTCGATACTAAGAGTAGGACACGGTTCCCGGATTCCTGTGTATCCTTCCCCTCTCTCTGGGGCGGCTCTAAATAACCTATACTGTGTTGATAAGCCGTTAAACAATGTTCGATTCGTCAGAGGGAGAGATATAATGATTCATGTTTCCGACTGAACTGTTTAGCAGTGCATTGAATCGTTTCAAGATCGATTAGATGGTTTGAAAAAACACTCCGGATTATTTTACAAAGCATCGGATTGTTTTAAGTTTGATTAAATGGTTTCAAAAGAAGTAGTGAATCAAATAAAGTTACAATGAATTAAATATAATACCGATGAATTAATTCATCTTTGACTGGATGATTTATTAAAAACATACTTTTGGCTCATAGGTAATCGCCACCTATGAAAAACGGGACAGTGTAGTAGTCTACGCCAACGTATATATTTGGAGCACAGTCTGTGCCAACGTATTTATTTGCGAAAGTCATATATATTTGGCAATCGTACAAACTTATGAGGCGCCATACGTGACTATATGTTGTAAGATAAATATATACGTTGCGTGTGAAATATATATATACTGAATACAAAATATTTATGATACAAACAAATATATACGTTACTCCGAAATATATATATTGAACACAAAATATATATGATACAGACAAATATACACGTTACTACGAAATATATATATTCTATCCAAAAATATATATCACACAAATATATATGTTATTCCTAGAAATATATATTCTGAAAAATATATATTCTGTTTTTAAATATATATTGTAGACGCAAATATATACGTTACTCTGAATATTTTTCCCCTAATTCATATATTGTAGACGTAAACATTTATATGTTATACCGAAAATATATTCGCTTTATAAAAAAATATATTGTCAGTCTTAATATATTGAAGATGAAAATATTTGAGATGGAAATAAATAGTTTCTCTAAAATAAATATATTGCAGACACAAATATATCAATGACATATCGATAAATAATATAGCGAACTTCTGGGTGACCGAAACTAAATAAATATTTGTTTTCCAAATATATCGATCCCAACTGCCTCAATCTTTTTTTTTCAAAAATAATTATTTCCGATGATCTACGGAAATGAGCGAGCTTGTACGATTGCCAAATATATATGACTTCCGCAAATTAATACGTTGGCACAGACTGTGCGGCAAATATATACGTTGGCGTAGACTGCTACACTGTCCCGTTTTTCATGGGTGGCGATTACCTATGAGCCAAAAGTATGTTTTTAATAAATCATCCAGTCAAAGATAAATTAATTCATCTGTATTATATTTAATTCAATGTAACTTTAATTGATTCACTTCTTTTTTTGAAACAATTTAATCAAACTTAAAACAATCCGATGCTTTGTGAAATAATCCGGAGTGTTTTTTCAAACCATCTAATCGAACTTGAAACGATTCAATGCAATGCTAAACAGTTCAGTCGGAAACATGAATCATTATATCTCTCCCTCTGACGAATTGAATGTTGTTTAACGGCTTATCAACACAGTATATGTTATTTAGAGCCGCCCCAGAGAGAGGAGAAGGATACACAGGAATCCGGGAACCTGCCCTACTCTTAGTATCGAATATATTCCTATGGTTCTTCAACGTGCTAGGAGGATAGACCGATACACAGGACCTCCCGGTTTAGGTTTCCATCCGACGGACGAGGCTAAGGGAAAGTGTTTTGCCCAAGAACAAACCGACGAATCTCAGTGGCACCACGGAGGATTGAACCCGTGAAACCCGGTTACAAATCCGCCGCGCTACCGACTGCGCCACGCCAGCCGAGGCCACGCGCCTGATGCATTCGGATAATATAAACATTATTGAGGTGGTGGAACGGAGGGTCGGGTATACGGTTTACGTGATCAATACGTTGGTAAGAAGATGGTGCATCGACGAATCTGATATGTCACGACAGTTTCTTGTATTACAAAACTACTTTTAGACAAAGTATGATCATTATCGCAGTCGCGTATTTCAATATCAGCATACTCGAGATACTGGCTATTACACTAACTAGGTCTGAACCAAGGCCTGATATTGCGGGTTGCTTAACACAAGAAAGAAATAATATTCTATCTGAAAGACAGCATGGTTTCAGAAAGAAGAGATCCTGTGAGAGCCATCTCATAATCATACTCCAGGACTTAGCATCCGGTCTAAATGACAAACAACAGAGAGATGCCATTCTGCTCGACTTCGGGGATTGCGTAGACCCCAATCAGAGATTTTTTTATTTTTTAACCTGTTTTTAACTGCACTTGGACCGTTCACCACTTGTACTTAGTTCACCACATGTGCGAGTATGTTCCGGAGGAACCCGGCACATACCGGACGCTGGGAAATACGCTCTTTAAATTTGGCTTGTCTCGAGTTTGAAAAACGGGACAGTGTAGCAGTCTACGCCAACGTATATATTTGCAGCACAGTCTATGCCAACGTATATATTTGCAGAAGGCATATATATTTGGAAAACAAATATGTATTTAGTTTCGGTCACCCAGAAGTTCGCACCATTTATTTATCGATCTTTCATTGATATATTTGTGTCTGCAATATATTTATTTTAGAGAAACTATTTATTTCCATCTCAAATATTTTCATCTTCAATATATTAAGACAGACAATATGTTTTTATAAACCGAATATATTTTTCGGTATAACATAAATGTTTGCGACTACAATATATAAATTAGGAAAAACATATATTCAGACTGACGTATATATTTGCGTCTACAATATATATTTAAAAACAGAATATATATTTTTCAGAATATATGTTTCTAGGAGTAACATATAAATTTGTATGATATATATTTTTGAACAGAATATATATATTTCGGAGTAACATATATATTTGTCTGTATCATATATATTTTGTATTCAATATATATATCTCGGAGTAACGTATATATTTGTCTGTATCATATATATGTTTGTATTCAGTATATATATTTTACACACAACGTATATATTTATCTTACAACATATAGTCACGCATGGCGCCTCATACCTAACCGTGCAGTTCAAACCCGTCAGAATTAATTATGAATACTTATTTATTATTTATACTGGTTTTATTTTTATATAGGAGAAGATTTAATAGAAGCGTAATGAACCCATATTGGTATGAATCCATCAATTAGTTTCCCCATTGACAGCTATGTTAAAATGTCACATGTTAATGATTTGCTGCAACTTCAACTCAAGTATGGATAAAGCAGCAGTGTAATTTTCATATAGAAAAATAGTTTTCCGCTTGAAAAAATGTGTGGTCACAAGATGTTCGTTTGTTTACTAAACATATAATGGGTACAGCTGTTTTCATTGATTTATGCTTACAACGTGTATTTATAGATTCTAATGTTCATCAATTATACAGTAAAACATATTAATACACTTCTTATACATACAACAACAAAATGAATATAAATGGGCTATTAATGCCCATACAACAAAAAAGGAGGGATTACTTTTTAATATAGGAACTACATCCGACTACACATTGGAGGTTTATATGCAATTGGTGGTGGTAACCCTTTCTCACATTTGACCATATTTTCTGTATCACTCTTAGGCATGACCAGCCGTTTGCTGCGGGGGATCCTTTTTTCACGTGGTTAGAGCGAGCTTACAGGGATCCCGACATCTTCATTCCAGGAGGTAAATAATTTCAATATGAAAGCACGTACATGTCTCAATTTATTTTTTAAAACATGAACACTTACGAAGTAACTTCTCATATACTGAAATATGACATTTTGCTCGTTGAAAATTGACATATTATAGCACGCATCCATGCGTTAAATATTGGCAAATGATCCTCACCCAAATAGATGTGCAACTCATTCATGCCTATCATATCATACTAACGCATTGGTAAGCGTGTAACCAGCTAAATCGGTTTCTTTGAAGTAGATATATATTTTGCAACTCAAAAAACATTTAAACTTCATTGTCCGTGAAATTTGAAGCAGTTTTTTAAGGTATATATTCATCTGCCACACAGCATTAAACGAAGAATATTGTGAATATCAATAAACACTGAAAATGGATCCCTTGGAAGCAAAGAACTCAAACAAGAGAGAAAATTCGCAAACTCGATTTTCGTACACCTTTTTCCAAATTTCTCCTTTTATACTCTTTTCATGTGTCTTGATATAAGCTGAGCGTTCAGATCCTTTTTATTGGCATGTAAAACAACGCCGCTAGGATATTAAACCATTAAACTGTCTTTTTTAATTGTTAATAAAAATTCTAATCACATTAATTTACAAATGTACAAGAGTCAGTTTTACGAGTATAATTACAACTTAACTATAATGTTACATCAGACATGTTTCACTTTCAGACAGATTTAAATAGTATACGAATTGTAATTATAATCAGGTACGTTTCTGGAAACGACACCGTTGTCGCAAACGATAAACCTTTTCTAGCCCACAGTTAGTCTGACCAACGGACAACGGACGAGGCTAGTTTATGTATTTCCCATTGTCACCATCCGTAATCGACAAAATAGATGCATAGATAAATGTAAAGACATACCAGCATATCTAAAGAAATCTATTTCAGTCTTTAAAGCTACTCATAGTAACAAATATTTTTTTCCATTTGAACGACTACTCCTAATTTGAGCCATGTCACATGAATTAATGCATTTTAAATCATTTCAATGCTGCCAATGTTGCAATAGTATTTAAACATCATCATCATCATCATCATCATCATCATCTTTTTCTTCTTCTTCTTTGATAAACAGTTCATAACCATCATCTATTCTTGTTGATTAAACCATTGAAAACTGAGGCCCAATTGATCACTATTAAACGAGAAGGACATATTAAGGGTCACATATTATCGGTGGAAAGTTAGCCTGGACAAACTCTCAAAAACGAATTACACGTATATGTTTTGTTTATTTAGTATATCTAGTAATGGTACCTTTGTTCATTTAGTATATCTAGTAATGTTACCCTTTCTATGTTTTATTTTACTAGATCACCGGCAACCAAGATTAAGTATATTTTCTGAAGTATGCACGTTTCTCGTTGTCAGATTATCCATTACCTCTATCCGACCAATTCCTCGTGATGCTTGCCCCGCACGTCCAACCGTCAGTTGAACTCGGTAGCGCCTTGTCGTTATCAATGGAAGAATTTAGTGATCTCCGACGTAACCAGGCCCTCGTAAACGACATACTGGCGGTAATGAAGGTAGGCTCACTCGTTGGAACCGTTAAAAAAGTCAAATATATTATATAATTATGTAAATTGTAATGGCACTTGTATAGGTCATCGCATCTGTTATCTTTGAAGTTTGCTTAGCTCGGAAGCCTATTAACCCAACAAAATGCCTTCTCATCGCTTCTTCCCCATATCTTTGATTTAAAATTAGTTGCTATTGCATCTAATGCTTTCCTATCTCGGAATGCTATTAACCTTCTTGTCGTGTCTTCTTTATGTCCTTGATTTAGTGTGTCATACATTGATCTTACGTCAGCGGATTGTTGTAAACTATGTTCGCCTTAGACAGATTGTGGTGCAGGTTGTGAACATTCTAATGGCCACATTTACATTGTGTAATCCGAACAATCAAACCATTGGTTAGTGAAAATTACACATGTGTTACTATGATGACGCCTACATAAAGCCCATTGGGACGGTGGGTGGCGTTTGATGTTTGTCTATGATCTTTCTTGTCGTGCCCTTAACGGTTTATTCTCTTGTTGCTCTTGCTTCTGCCAAGTCATTGAGTACCTTCATTGTGGCTTTGTAGGCTATTGTTTTTTTGTATTATATTTACACGAGCATATTTGTGTTTTACTTATATTGCCTATTGATGCTGCCTTGTTGGTTAGAGATTAGATCATGGCGGGGATTTCTTTATTTACACGGTCCTGTTTTAATGGGATGACAGTAGGTTAAGTGTGAGGTTTGGTGCACCCTAGAACCGGTTTAAACCCCCAGTGGCCTACTTTGCCACTGACCGTTCCAAGGCGGTAGCCCTATTGTCAGCCCTTTTGTGTTTATGAGGTCGTTTGCATTTATTATTACTTTTGCCTTCTTGTTTGTCTGTTTGCGTGTTTGTTTCTGTGTTTTGTGGTTGACTGTCCTCCTTGAATGCTACTTTCCCTGTCCGATCTTTTTATATTTCTTTACATTGAGAACGCCTTGATACTTAACCCAACTGACTATTAAATCACAGTAAGTATGCGTATACAAGTGAACAAATGAGTTTTGAAGAGGCGGCGTTCACGGTGTTTCTCTTGTGTGTTTCTCGTCTTCCTATTATTGATATATAGTATTGATGGATGCCACTTATCATGTTTAACCTGAGAAATTGGTGTACCTCCTATGTGACCTAATCATATTTTATTGTATAATCAGATGTTTACACTGTTCCGATCGAAGAAAGGCAGTGACATTGACAAGATTGAAACTCTCATGACAACCTTTGATCGCCTTGGTTATCATGACGCAAAACGTATTGCCATAACAACCGTCAGTGGTTGGTGAGTAGTTTCACTATATTTGTTTGGTCCATTTGTCAAACTGAGAGAGAGAGAGAGAGAGAGAGAGAGAGAGAGAGAGAGAAATTCTGCAATATGTTTCATATATCATTTTGTTTTCTTATCAATTATAAATTATATCAAAATCGCGATTTGGATGACCGGTTAACAATTATTTCCCTCAAATGTAAATACACAGACAGGACTGGAAAGGCTATGAGCCAACGTGTATCTTTTGCTTCGTGCCAAAATACGAAGAAAAATAATGGAACGGAGTTCGTTACATTTTTCTTTTGTTTGTGTTTGTCGCTTCTAAAGGATCCCGCTTTGAGTAACTATTAACTTTCACACTAGTATTTGTATAGTGCAGTATGGCTGCTATAAAAAGTCGCCCCGGCTACAAATCAGTAGTTGTATTATTTCACTGGTTATTTGGGATCAACAAGGCTTCTTTATATACACTGTTCCGTTTTATTGGGATGACAGTAGGGTAAGTGTGAGTTTTGGTGCACCCTAGAACCTGGTTTAAACCCCAGCGGCATTTTTTGCCACTGACCGTTCCAAGGCGGTAGCCCTATTGTCAACCCTTGTGTGTTTGTGATGTCTTATTTTGCCTTTTATTCATTTTTATATATAGTTGTTCTTTGTTTCAGTGTGTGTTTGTTGAATGCTATTTTCCTGTTCGATTTTTATATCTATATTTGAAGTAGAATATCGCTTTAGCCGGTGCTAGGTGCCTGAGAGGTGTTGCTTCTTATATTAGCCCTCATGAACAGACGCAATAAAAAAGGATATGACATTAGAAAAGAAAATGTAACATTCAAGGACGACAGTCAATCAAAAACTAAGAAACACATGTGTTTAATGTTTAAAACCGAGTCATCTACTTTGTTCTCTTGTTTGTGTTTCTTACTTCCAAGAGATCCCTTTTCAGTATTTAGTGACATTCAGTTCTGTGTGGCGGCTGTAAAAAGTCACACCGACTGTAAATCAGTAGTTGTATTACTTACTGGTTCTAGGACCACCGTGCCCAATATTTGTGGTTTTAAAGTAGAATACCGACTAAGCCTTTGCTATGGATATGCTAGTGTTTACGTTTGCTGAGCTTCGAAGGGATCTCCATTTCAGTATCTATAGTTCATGTCCATACAATACGTTCCTGTTAGAAGGAAACTGTATTTTGCCTATCGGCTCTAATAATAATGTTAAACTCAACTGAAATGAAATCCATTTGTTTTATTTGTGAGCAATGTATGTAATAAATGCGAATGCTTTTGAAGTAATACGAAGACGTGATAACATGACCTTATTCCTGTAAAGAAATAGAAAATACACTTCATCCGTCATAGAATATATTATAGCATATTAAATGGAATATACTATATTGCAACGAGTGTTGTACATAAAAAAATAATTTTTCTCTCCAAGGGTAAAGAGATCGTCAGGAGAAAATGGTGGTTTCCAAACCTTATTGGAGGACCTGCTGCAACGCCAGAAGAACTCACGCGACACTCGGTCCGTCACTCTTGCAGTTGTCCATACACGTCGATTATCTGTCCAATCAGCACTCCAGGTTTTGAAAAAGGATGCTGCCAACGACAGCAAGAGACAGACCTAGTCTTTCAACTGGGGTGCGCATTTTGGCTGTAGCGTATCACCTTATGACATGTTGTGTGTAACTTGTTGCTCACTACGGACTATAGTTTTACATAGTAATAGTTTGTGTAAGGTAATTGCGGGAAAAGTTATATGTAAAAAACGTTATATAAATAAAATATTGTTTTAACACAGTCATCTGATGCATTTCCAAACATGCTTTTGTTTATAAATATTGATTTTGTTTTCATTTCATGTTTTTACTTGTAAATAATGCACTTTTTTTCCTGACACTATATCCTTCCTTCCTTTTTTCCTTCTTTCCTGCCAGCAATCAATCATACATTCGGCTATTTATCTTTTTGTTTGTTCCTTCGTTCATTTAATCATTTATTAGTTCGTTCTTCATCATCGTTATTTTTTCATCATTACATGTTTACAGTATTTTACTATAATATTTAGGTAGATCTACAATCTTCATAGAAAATAAACAACAAAGAAAAACAATGAAAGCCGGTGTAACGCGAAAAATTTACATCTGTAAGAAAATTACTCCCGGTAACTCCTATTTGTAGATTTCTGATTGAGGGTATTTCTGATTGGGGGTGTCATTTTTCTATGAAAAAGGGGGACAGTTGTTTATGTAGAAAAGTGACTCGTCCTCGTTGACCAATAATATTACGACATACGTTCACGTCGTTTAACGACCACACCCCGCCCAACACCCCCCCCCCCACTACCCTCAATCGCCCCGCCCCCGAGATCGCCCCGCCCCCGCCCCCGCGTTGAATATTGACCTCTTTTTCAATTGTTCTTTTCGAATAGTTTTTATTTTTTATTTATTATATATTTGGTGAGTTCTGTTTACGCCAGTTTCTAAGCTAAGTATCGACTAGCCTAACCAGCAATGTGAATAATTAAACACATAATGTGCAGAACTTTTTTTAGAAGATACATGAGCCCCACTTTTCTGCGGGTTTGTTTTGGCAGCATATGGGTAATTTTAATTGAGAGTGCAAGTTATTCTTACTTAACATATGCCTAGAATTGCATTTTAACGTATAAAACAAATAACAACAATCAATGGTCGTGTTAGACTATCAGTGTAAAATTACAGTAAGATGAATACTTTATGCGACTTGGTTTTCACGGTTCGTTTTTATTTTTATTTTTATTTAAACGGAGCCTTGCTTTATTGCCTTAAGGTATGGTTGCCTGGTAAGTAAACCTTAATATTTCCACAAATTGTGTGTTTGAATTGTGTTTTACGTCATGTTTAGCACATGTTATATATGCCATATATGACGGTCGATCCCTCCTACACCCACCGCACCCCCATTTTTCCAGGGTAGAATCAGTACTGTAAACCTCCCGCCATCCGTAAGAATTGACACTTTTTCTACAAATATACTACATACTGTACATTTTTATAAATGAACGTTTTGCATGTAATGATTTAAATAATTATAGTGTTCCTGTTTTTAAATCATGTGGTGTCTTCATTTACTTCACTCGACTCTGAAATAGATATTGCATTCATATGATGGCGGTGTAATAGTTTGCATGTATTTAGTACACGTGACGTTGTCTGCAATGCTGGATACAGGACACATATCTGGTGAAAACGCTAGGTTGTTTAGTCCTGGAACATGCAACATATTGCAATATTTGTTTATAAACATGTGCTTTATTTAAGAAGCACCTCGCACAAAATCCTAGGAATTTCATTGGAGTAGAGCGGTCACATGGTGACCCTCTATTCTTCTAGATTTCATAGAGGGTCACTAAAACAATATGGACTACATTTCCGATTCAAAGTTTAAATCATTTGCAAATAGTTCTTTAAGGCGTTAGTAACACACATAATAAGTAACTTTAATAATGTTTTCAAACTGTAGGCCTACCGGTCGTGACGTCAACTTCATGACGTCAAATTGTGCGAACGTCTCAATGAAGTTGACGCTCCATTACAATGTTAAATATCGGCGATTACCTTAAAAAAGGTGCTCGATGCAATAAATCAGTTATTGGGTTTGTTACTGACCCCCTACAGAAATATGTGGGGTCAGTCAGATGTATAGGGGGATTCGGCTATCGCCTCTCCCCCTATAAATCTCACTAACCCCACATATTTCTGTGGGGGTCAGTAACAAACCCAATGACTAATAATAAATGCATTTCGGAAATGAGTAATGAAAAGAAATTCGTTGGCACTAAGGTGGCATTTTTACTGCTGTTCCACTGTTACAATTACTAAAACACCGATAAATGGAACGTCAACGTCATTGAGACGTTCGCGCAATTTGACGTCATGACGTTGACGTCACGACCGGTAAACATGGTAAAGTTTAAAAACATTATTAATTTACTTATTATGTTTGTTACTAACGCATTAAAGAACTATTTGCAAATGATTTAAACTTTGAATCGGAATATTATAGTCCATATTGTTTTAGTGACCCTCTATGAAATCTACTGACCCACTATAGAATAATAGAGGGTCACCATGTGACCGCTCTAATCCAATGAAATTCCTACGATTTTGTGCGAGGTGCAATAACGATAACTGGCAATATTTATGTAAAGCCATAGAATTCGCAAATACCGTAGACAAATGCATCCAACTCAGTCTAACCTTAACACTGTAGGGAATCCTAACACCGGTAATTTATTTCCTCATTTTGATTTCTTATCGGGTTTTTGTCACTAATTTCATATCTTTACATAGTTTGTGAACATAACTCTGATGTATTATTTTCATTATTCCATATCACAATGAAACAAATACAAAAAGAAATAATTTTGTACCCTATCTACTCTATACGTTTTCATGAAACCTTCACCAAACTGTGTTTTATGACTTGCACATGCATTCAGAGCGCCCGTTTTACCTTTGTCGGAATAAGATATTGTGCGGCGTATCTGGCATGTCCCTGTAACAAACGTGTGTCCAGTTCTGTGAGAAGATGGTCCAGGAATGGTAAGTACATGTTTGTCTTCCAATATTGCGATGGTGTATCTGCGTGGGCGTTTGGCATATGGCGATGGCGCCCGTTGTGCCTTGGCATTGATGGAGCAACGTCAACATCACGGGCTAGTTCTACTGACTTGTCATATAGAGCATCCCAGACGAGGTCGTCGGCTCGATCAGCCTGAAATTAAATGAATTGATTTACACAGTGGACTGGACGGAAACCGTATATATTTACAAAATCAGTAAACTGTTATTTGCGATTTGCCGTGTTCTGTTTAAATAATGTCCGTTCAAATTTTACGTGCTGACTTAACTGGGCCTTTGTTAATCGCAAACGTCATAAAAGGACCGTTTGGCCTGCAGTCAATTCTTCTTGAATCTCAAACACATCTTCATATGGTGGCACATTAGTAGCCATTATTTTGAAAATTTACCGCGTGTAAACATAGGAATCGGACGTATTGTAAACATAGTAAACATAGTACAGTATGTAGGTCCCCGCATGTATATAATTTTATATAAAAATAGACAGTAGTATCGATTTCTGACGTGCGTTCGGTGGTAAAACTGTCGGAAACGGAATTGAAATTTTCGCGTTGCATTCCTGTCATAAAAATATATTTTAATATACTAGTAGTGGATAGTCAATCTGGTTTATTACATGCAAATACAATATGTCCGATTCCTATGGCCGGACAGACAAAGAATGACCCCAATTGCTCCTGCTTTCAGATCAGGTGAGCTGAAAAAATGCCTTCCATAGTTTAAAAGTTATTAATTATTGGGTGGGGATCTCATCGATTTCCAAGTTATAGGTTTAAACATATTGTATTGCCATGAACGTGAAGTTGGCAGTAGCAGTAGCAGCAGTAGCAGTAGCTACTGCTACTGCTACTGCTACTGCTGTTACTGCCAGCAGTAGCAGCAGTAGCAGTAGTTACTGCCAGCAGTAGCAGCAGTGGCAGTAGTTACTGCCAGCAGTAGCAGCAGTAGCAGTAGTTACTGCCAGCAGTAGCAGTCGATACTGCTAGCAATAGAACACCATCTCAGTAGGTATATTCATCGCAAGTGTTTTTCTTTGCGCATTATGTTGTTTCTACTTTCCCACCGTCATATTTAGCAGACAACCCCTTTCGCATATTTCGCAACAATCATATGTTTCCTACTGCTATTGCTACTGCTACTGCTACTGCTAACTACTGCCAGCAGTAGCAGCAGTAGCAGTAGCAGCAGTAGAGTCAATAGTCATTTTAATTACGACGATATATGATCATCGATATATGATATTTCTTTGCGCAAGTATGTTGTTTCTTCTTTCCCACTATCATGTTTAGCAGGCAATCCCTTTCGCATCTTTCGCAAACATCATATGTTTGCTTCTGCTATTGCTACTGCTACTGCTACTGCTAACTACTGCCAGCAGTAGCAGCAGTAGCAGTAGCTACTGCCAGCAGTAGCGGCAGTAGAGTCAATATCATCTTAATTACGACGATATATGATCATCGGTTTTCTTTGCGCAAGTATGTTGTTTCTACTTTCCCACAATCATGTTTAACAGACAACCCCTTTCGCTACTGCTATTGCTACTGCTGTATGTTTGAAAGTTCGAAAGAAGTAAAACACGTATGGTCGTCGGATAACGAGTATTGCCGGCGGGCAGATCAACATCATAAACATGCTGGCGCATCGTTTTTTAAAGCCTTTTGATAGTGCTACTAAAATAACACCATTTCAGACCATTTATCACAATTTTGGTTTTACTGCTGTATGATTGAAAGTTCGAAAGTAGTAAAAAAACACGTCTGGTCGTCGGATTTCGGGTGTTGCCGGCGGGCAGATCAACCACATAGACACGCTGGCGCAGCGTTTTTTTAAAGCATTTTGGTAGTGCTACTAAAATCACACCATTTGAGACCGTTTATCACAATTTTGGTTCTACTGCTGTATGATTGAAAGTTCGAAAGTAGTCAAAAACACGTCTGGTCGTCGGGTTTCGGGTGTTGCCGGCGGGCAGATCAACCACATAGACACGCTGGCGCAGTGTTTTTTTAAAGCCTTTTGGTAGTGCTACTAAAATCACACCATTTGAGATTGTTTATCGCAGTTTTTGTTCTACTGCTGTAGTACTGAAGTCTGTACAGCGGTACATTTGAACGTGGGTTTTCTGTCGGATAACGAATGTTGCCGGCGGGCAGATCAACATCATAGACATGCTGGCGCAGTGTTCTTTCAAAGCCTTTTGGTGGTGCTACTAGAATCAACCTATTTGAAATTCTTTATCAACGTTTTAGTTCTACTGCTATGTTACTGAAGTTTGCACTGAAATAGACACGAAACGGCGTTTTTGTCGGGTTTCGGGTGTTGCCGGCGGGCAGATCAATACCATAGACACGCTGGCGCAGCGTTTTTTAAACGCCTTTTGGTAGTGTTACTAAAATCTCACCATTTGAGACCGTTTATCACAGTTTTGGTTCTACTGCTGTATGATTGAAAGTTCGAAAGTAGTCAAAAACACGTCTGGTCGTCGGATGACGAGAGTTGCCGGCGGGCAGATCAACATCATAGACACGCTGGCGCAGTTTTTTATGAAAGCCTTTTGGTAGTGCTACTATAATCACATCATTTGAGATTGTTTATCGCAGTTTTTGTTCTACTGCTGTAGTACTGAAGTCGAATAACGGTACATTTGAACGTGCGTTTTCTGTCGGATAACGAGTGTTGCCGGCGGGCAGGTCAACATCATAGACATGCTGGCTTAGTGTTTTTTTAAAGACCTTTGGTAGTGCTACTAGAATCAACCTATTTAAAATTATTTATCAACGTTTTAGTTCTACTGCTGTGTTACTGAAGTTTGCACTGAAATAGACTCGAAATGGCGTTTTTGTCGGGTTTCGGGTGTTGCCGGCGGGCAGATCAATATCATAGACACGCTGGCGCAGTGTTTTTTTAAAGCCTTTTGGTAGTGCTACTAAAATCACACCATTTCAGACCGTTTATCACAGTTTTGGTTCTACTGCTGTATGATTGAAAGTTCGAAAGTAGTCAAAAACACGTCTGGTCGTCGGATGACGAGTGTTGCCGGCGGGCAGATCAACATCATAGACACGCTGGCGCAGTTTTTTATGAAAGCCTTTTGGTAGTGCTACTATAATCACATCATTTGCGATTGTTTATCGCAGTTTTTGTTCTACTGCTATAGTACTGAAGTCGAACAACGGTACATTTGAACGTGCGTTTTCTGTCGGATAACGAGTGTTGCCGGCGGGCAGATCAACATCATAGACATGCTGGTGCAGTGTTTTTTTAAAGACCTTTGGTAGTGCTACTAGAATCAACCTATTTGAAATTCTTTATCAACGTTTTAGTTCTACTGCTGTGTTACTGAAATTTGCACTGAAATAGAGTCGAAATGGCGTTTTTGTCGGGTTTCGGGTGTTGCCGGCGGGCAGATCAATATCATAGACACGCTGGCGCAGCGTTTTTTTAAAGCCTTTTGGTAGTGCTACTAAAATTACACCATTTTAGACCGTTTATCACAGTTTTGGTTCTACTGCTGTATGATTGAAAGTTCGAAAGTAGTCAAAAACACGTCTGGTCGTCGGATGACGAGTGTTGCCGGCGGGCAGATCAACATCATAGACACGCTGGCGCAGTTTTTTATGAAAGCCTTTTGGTAGTGCTACTATAATCACATCATTTGCGATTGTTTATCGCAGTTTTTGTTCTACTGCTGTAGTACTGAAGTCGAATAACGGTACAGTTGAACGTGCGTTTTCTGTCGGATAACGAGTGTTGCCGGCGGGCAGGTCAACATTATAGACATGCTGGCGCAGTGTTTTTTTAAAGACCTTTAGTATTGCTACTAGAATCAACCTATTTGAAATTATTTATCAACGTTTTAGTTCTACTGCTGTGTTACTGAAGTTTGCACTGAAATAAACTCGAAATGGCGTTTTTGTCGGGTTTCGGGTGTTGCCGGCGGGCAGATCAATATCATAGACACGCTGGCGCAGTGTTTTTTAAAGCCTTTTGGTAGTGCTTCTAAAATCACACCATTTCAGACCGTTTATCACAGTTTTGGTTCTACTGCTGTATGATTGAAAGTTCGAAAGTAGTCAAAAACACGTCTGGTCGTCGGATAACGAGTGTTGCCGGCGGGCAGATCAACATCATAGACACGCTGGCGCAGCGTTTTTTATAAAAGCCTTTTGGTAGTGCTACTAAAATCACACCATTTCAGACCGTTTATCACAGTTTTGGTTCTACTGCTGTATGATTGAAAGTTCGAAAGTAGTCAAAAACACGTCTGGTCGTCGGATAACGAGTGTTGCCGGCGGGCAGATCAACATCATAGACACGCTGGCGCAGTTTTTTATAAAAGCCTTTTGGTAGTGCTACTAAAATCACATCATTTGAGATTGTTTATCGCAGTTTTTGTTCTACTGCTATAGTACTGAAGTCGAATAACGGTACATTTGAACGTGCGTTTTCTGTCGGATAACGAGTGTTGCCGGCGGGCAGATCAACATCATAGACATGCTGGCGCAGTGTTTTTTTTAAAGACCTTTGGTAGTGCTACCAGAATCAACCTATTTGAAATTCTTTATCAACGTTTTAGTTCTACTGCTGTGTTACTGAAATTTGCACTGAAATAGAGTCGAAATGGCGTTTTTGTCGGGTTTCGGGTGTTGCCGGCGGGCAGATCAATATCATAGACACGCTGGCGCAGCGTTTTTTTAAAGCCTTTTGGTAGTGCTACTAAAATTACACCATTTCAGACCGTTTATCACAGTTTTGGTTCTACTGCTGTATGATTGAAAGTTCGAAAGTAGTCAAAAACACGTCTGGTCGTCGGATGACGAGTGTTGCCGGCGGGCAGATCAACATCATAGACACGCTGGCGCAGTTTTTTATGAAAGCCTTTTGGTAGTGCTACTATAATCACATCATTTGCGATTGTTTATCGCAGTTTTTGTTCTACTGCTGTAGTACTGAAGTCGAATAACGGTACAGTTGAACGTGCGTTTTCTGTCGGATAACGAGTGTTGCCGGCGGGCAGGTCAACATTATAGACATGCTGGCGCAGTGTTTTTTAAAAGACCTTTAGTATTGCTACTAGAATCAACCTATTTGAAATTCTTTATCAACGTTTTAGTTCTACTGCTGTGTTACTGAAGTTTGCACTGAAATAAACTCGAAATGGCGTTTTTGTCGGGTTTCGGGTGTTGCCGGCGGGCAGATCAATATCATAGACACGCTGGCGCAGTGTTTTTTTAAAGCCTTTTGGTAGTGCTACTAAAATCACACCATTTCAGACCGTTTATCACAGTTTTGGTTCTACTGCTGTATGATTGAAAGTTCGAAAGTAGTCAAAAACACGTCTGGTCGTCGGATAACGAGTGTTGCCGGCGGGCAGATCAACATCATAGACACGCTGGCGCAGCGTTTTTTATAAAAGCCTTTTGGTAGTGCTACTAAAATCACACCATTTCAGACCGTTTATCACAGTTTTGGTTCTACTGCTGTATGATTGAAAGTTCGAAAGTAGTCAAAAACACGTCTGGTCGTCGGATAACGAGTGTTGCCGGCGGGCAGATCAACATCATAGACACGCTGGCGCAGTTTTTTATAAAAGCCTTTTGGTAGTGCTACTAAAATCACATCATTTGAGATTGTTTATCGCAGTTTTTGTTCTACTGCTATAGTACTGAAGTCGAATAACGGTACATTTGAACGTGCGTTTTCTGTCGGATAACGAGTGTTGCCGGCGGGCAGATCAACATCATAGACATGCTGGCGCAGTGTTTTTTTTAAAGACCTTTGGTAGTGCTACCAGAATCAACCTATTTGAAATTCTTTATCAACGTTTTAGTTCTACTGCTGTGTTACTGAAATTTGCACTGAAATAGAGTCGAAATGGCGTTTTTGTCGGGTTTCGGGTGTTGCCGGCGGGCAGATCAATATCATAGACACGCTGGCGCAGCGTTTTTTTAAAGCCTTTTGGTAGTGCTACTAAAATTACACCATTTCAGACCGTTTATCACAGTTTTGGTTCTACTGCTGTATGATTGAAAGTTCGAAAGTAGTCAAAAACACGTCTGGTCGTCGGATGACGAGTGTTGCCGGCGGGCAGATCAACATCATAGACACGCTGGCGCAGTTTTTTATGAAAGCCTTTTGGTAGTGCTACTATAATCACATCATTTGCGATTGTTTATCGCAGTTTTTGTTCTACTGCTGTAGTACTGAAGTCGAATAACGGTACAGTTGAACGTGCGTTTTCTGTCGGATAACGAGTGTTGCCGGCGGGCAGGTCAACATTATAGACATGCTGGCGCAGTGTTTTTTAAAAGACCTTTAGTATTGCTACTAGAATCAACCTATTTGAAATTCTTTATCAACGTTTTAGTTCTACTGCTGTGTTACTGAAGTTTGCACTGAAATAAACTCGAAATGGCGTTTTTGTCGGGTTTCGGGTGTTGCCGGCGGGCAGATCAATATCATAGACACGCTGGCGCAGTGTTTTTTTAAAGCCTTTTGGTAGTGCTACTAAAATCACACCATTTCAGACCGTTTATCACAGTTTTGGTTCTACTGCTGTATGATTGAAAGTTCGAAAGTAGTCAAAAACACGTCTGGTCGTCGGATAACGAGTGTTGCCGGCGGGCAGATCAACATCATAGACACGCTGGCGCAGCGTTTTTTATAAAAGCCTTTTGGTAGTGCTACTAAAATCACACCATTTCAGACCGTTTATCACAGTTTTGGTTCTACTGCTGTATGATTGAAAGTTCGAAAGTAGTCAAAAACACGTCTGGTCGTCGGATGACGAGTGTTGCCGGCGGGCAGATCAACATCATAGACACGCTGGCGCAGTTTTTTATAAAATCCTTTTGGTAGTGCTACTATAATCACATCATTTGAGATTGTTTATCGCAGTTTTTGTTCTTTCTGCTGTAGTACTGAAGTCGAATAACGGTACATTTGAACGTGCGTTTTCTGACGGCTAACGAGTGTTGCCGGCGGGCAGATCAACATCATAGACATGCTGGCGCAGTGTTTTTTAAAGATTTTTGGTAGTGCTACTAGAATCAACCTATTTGAAATTCTTTATCAACGTTTTAGTTCTACTGCTGTGTTACTGAAGTTTGCACTGAAATAGACTCGAAATGGCGTTTTTGTCGGGTTTCGGGTGTTGCCGGCGGGCAGATCAACATCATAGTCACGCTGGCGCAGCGTTTTTTTAAAGTCTTTTGATAGTGCTACTAAAATCACACCATTTTAGACCGTTTATCACAGTTTTGGTTCTACTGCTGTATGATTGAAAGTTCGAAAGTAGTAAAAACACGTCTGGTCGTCGGATAACGAGTGTTGCCGGCGGGCAAATCAACCACATAGACACGCTGGCGCAGTTTTTTTATAAAAGCCTTTTGGTGGTGCTACTAAAATCAAACCACATGAGACCGTTTATCACAACTTTGGTTCTACTGCTGTATGATTGAACGTTCGAAAGTAGTAAAAACACGTCTGGTCGTCGGATAACGAGTGTTAATAAATAAGAAAGTATTTGAATTGTTTGTATTATTTCATTTGAAAAGCTTGCAACCATCATATAGAATAAATCCAGAAAACACGGAGACATTTAAATGTTTTATTTTTATTTTTTGAAAAGGAAGACTTAAAGGCTATTTCTGAGTTTCTATAGTGCATGATAAGTTTAACAATACATGTTACACGATAATTTCTTTTGTCAGTGTGTTGATATCATGAATATTCCTCGCATATAACCACTAGACAACACTTACAATACCCCAGTTATGTTTTATTTAACATCTTTTAAATGAAATGAATGTATCTCAAGAAAATCATTAACACTCATTAATATATGTTTATAAAACAAATATAATCTGCCAGAAAACAAAGATCAGGATCTTCAAGACCAATGTACTTGGGGTCCTCCTTTATGGGTCAGAATCCTGGAAAATGACTCAATCCATCCAACATAAACTGGACGTCTTCCAAACCAAATGCCTACACAGAATACTCCAGATCTTTTGGCCAAACACCATCGCAAACCATGACCTCTACCAACGAACAGGCACAACCCCAGTATCTAACCAGATCAAGCAAAGAAGATGGCGATGGATCGGACATGTTCTTCGCATGGAAGAAACAGCCATCCCCAGGGTTGCAATGAGGTGGACACCTGTTGGGAGGAGAAACAGAGGTCGGCCAAAGTGGACCTGGAGAAGGACTGTGGAGGCAGAGATGAAGGAGAAGAACTGGACCTGGGGCCAAGTACAGACATGGGCTAGGGACAGGCATCAATGGCGGACTCTGGTGGAAGCTTTATGCACAACTTAGTGCGAAGAGGATTAAGTAAGTAAGTAATATATGTTTATCGACATTCAGTCACCACTTTAAAGAACTTATACAGATAACTGTCATCTAGAGTAAACACATATTACCATTAAAGGGACACGCGTCATTGTCAAATCAATAATATATTGTAAACTTGAACAGAATACCGACAGAATATAAACTCCAAATTGTAGTGCCTTTTATTAATTTATATACAAGCACATTTTAAGCCAATATGATATAAAATTAATAAATATATATGCAACTGTTCATACTTGATAACTACTTTAAAATTGTCGCGTGTCGAGTGTCCATTTAAATACAAAATGATTTAATTTTTCAAAAAAAAGTGTTTGAAAAAAAAAGAAAGGAAAAGAATGAAAAATAAAAATAAAAATAAAAATAAAAAATGAAAAAAGAAAGCCCCAAACCTTTTATAAACTTTCGCTATGGTAGCCGAGTTCTATAAGTATATGCTTTCATCCTAATATCTTATAATTGTATGCACACTGTTACGTTTTGGTGGTTTTGCGGGTTATTAAAAACAAAAACAAAAACAAAAATACAATGAAAAAAGTTACAACACAAAAAATTGGGACTCATAGAAAGCAGGGTCCACGTCCCGAGTCCTGGGTACAC